>VXAZ01004433.1:2096567-2144121 GCA_013399875.1 Gymnorhina tibicen | reverse complement strand
TTTTTTTTTTTTTAATATTCAGAGACCAGAAGCCTGGAGATCAAGCTATTTATCCACGTTTAGCACTCGGCCTGTTTATTTGGTATAGTACCTCACCTAATATATCAAAATTAAGCATCGCACAACTCCTCATTTTTAACCACAGCCCATTAAGCTTTGCTCACTGATTAAGACATAGCATGTTCCTTGTGCTTTCAATTTTCTCCAGTGTATGGTGAGGGATCTGATATTTTTGCAATGTCCCCAATACCCAGTGGCAAAGGCAGAGAAGATCTGGTTAGGATGATTTCCAGGTTTGAAGAGTGTCCTAAGTGTTAAATATGTAAGTCCAATGCTTGCCACTCTTCTGAAAGCTATAAATGACTCGAGCATATCTTTATTTTCATCACCACTTGGTGACCTCTTCCTACAATGCGTTGATTTCTTTATCCTAGTAACTAAAAATCACTCTCCATTTAACGAGACACTTCAAAAGGTGCCTAACTAAGAGCACACAAGTACAATACATTCAGTAATTTTGCTCACGTGCTCAAGGACAGGCCGGGCACTTAATTACCTTGTTGAATCGGGCCACAGCTCTCACTGCTATTTTTCAGTCTTGTTTTTTTTTTTTTGCCTTTCCCTTCTCTGGGGATGGAGCCTTGCATGTCCAAATTCCATTATCTGGGATTCATGAAGCATCATCTCTGTCTCTTATGCAAATTTGCAATAAGACACAAGTGGCTTCAATTCAAACATGAGTGGCAGCATCCCATGGAGGCAAACGAGCAGCCTCTGCTGCAGGAGAGGCTGTGGTAACAGAATCAAACAGCATGGCAATCTCTAAGTGACTTTCAAGGTTTTCATAATAAGTGAATGTTTGGGGTTTTATTCAGTGACACAGCCTGAAAAGTTTCCTCTAAATTAAACCTTGACATGTGTCAGTTTACAAGCAGTTGTGCTAAAACAAGCACAACAAGATAGCTAGGGCACCTGGGTTTCATTAATTACAATAACATACAAAACTGTTTAGGTTGTATGAATGAGTTTTTAGTTCTGAAAAATCAAATCTGGGCAGAGTTCACTCATGACACCATCTACTTAGAAGTGTTATTCTTATTATTATTATTATTATTATTACCACCAGTAATTGGGGCACTACAGCCCATCCCATCAAGAATGATGACTTATTGTGATGAAGAATTCAAAACCAGAGTAAGCATCTGCTCCATGGGATTTCTGGAATAAAAAGGCAACGTTGGGCAAAGGTGATAATACATAACAGCACCAAAATGTTTTGTGCAACTGGGCTGATGAAACATTGAGAGGAAATTATTTTCTCAAGGACAAGCAGGGAGTGTGAAGCACAGCTGAAGTGCTGTGTAGTACTTGACTTCTCCTCCCTGACTGTCTCCTTGTGCTAATAGAGACACAACCAACACAGCCAGGGCCAGCACTGCTCCAGCACACACACTCCGCTGGCACTCCACACTGCTCCAGTTGCCACATGCCTGGACATCTCAGACATGCAGAGAAATTTACTTCCTTCCAGGCCCACAACAGCTTTTATGTTAGACTTATCACACGCCTACACTGGCGAGCAAAGTTCAGGATAAAACTTCTTAATTAATTTTTGATTGTGATCCTGAATGAAGTTTCACACACAGGTCGCTTGAATCAACACACAACGCTGCCTCCTCCCTGTACTTTGTCAGCATCTCTTGTACCAGATGATAATCAGACAATTCCCTGCTGCAGGAAAAAAAAGCCACACCAACCCTAAAATCTACTAAGAAAGGAAATTTTCCATAGGGCTGGTCCTTAGTGCAAGACTCATGTCCTTGACCCTTCTCTGATTCTCCAATCAAAACCACAATCTGTGTTCTTCCAGAACTTCCAGCAACTTTTGGGGACTGATGAATGACAGACCAGAAGCTGGACATATCCCTTGGCAGCTTCAAAGTCCAGCACAAGTAGGGGAATGAAGGAAGGGAATGTCTCCATCTGTGTGTGTGTAAACTGAGCATGGTACCATTTAAAAGTATCTGGAAATACCTTATTATTAGGTTTTTAACTAGAACTTTGACATCACCATTGGAGACCTTGTAAGTCACTGGCAACAATTCAAAGGCAGCTGATAGCAAACACAGGGGCACAGATTTCACTTGGTTCCTACACAACACTGCCTCAAACACCCAGGAGCACCATATCATTGAGATACTACATGTACACTTGGTCCTTTTCACCCTAAAAAATGATAAATGAAGTTTGGACTCTGTAGAGCCCAGCTGTTTTATTTTAAGAAGTCTACTGCTAAAAGACCAACAAGTTCAAAATCAAAAAAAAGAAAAGGGAAGAAACAAAAGCAGCTATTGTAAAACAATAAGCCTGGGCACTGAAGAGAACACAGCGAGCTTCAATGCCACCCTGTATGAGAGTAGGAGTGGTTCACTCAGCTGAAAGTGATTAATTTCTTGAAAATGCTGAGGTCACGCTAATTGACATGACCTGTGTAATTAAGCAGTCTCTGTTTACACACAGAAAGCTCAACTGCTGTGAAGCTGGGTTTGTATGACAGAATGTCTTTACAAGTCAAGAGATCAACAACCTTTCCTATGTCCTACCTCCCCGCCGACACAGCTCCTGATTGCTGTTCTGAGGGAACATGCACAGGCATTTCCATATGAAAATCAGCCTCGAGCCTGGGCGAGCACAGCCCCAGCAGAGGGAACATGTTGTGAAGCAAGCTCTGACAGGCCCCAGGGGTGACTGCTCGGACTAAATCCCCGTGCTGGTGAGAGTCCTTTTCCCACCTTCTCTTTCCGTGATAATGCCCTCTCAAATCACAGGAGAAACGTGACAGAGGGAGGAGTGTGGGGTGAGAAGCCAAGGGCTCTGCCTTGCTAATGCTGGCTCTTACACTGATTAATTTAATCCCTGTGGCCACATCTCCTCACTTCTGTACTTTTCTGCTCAGAGGCAAATAGTACCCTTCTGCCTTCCAGCATTGCTGCAATTAAGCAGTTCAACAAAACACATCCTACATATAAATAATACTGTCACTTGCACAACATTCAACACTTTTATTGAAGTGCAACAATGCTGAAAAAGAGGCAAACAAGACCATGAGTAACTACAGAAAGCAGATATATTTTGGAGTTGTCTTTCTCCAGACACCCATGTGGTCTATGGGACAAATCTCTTGTTTCTTCCTCAGAACCCTGAGGCAAAGCCCCACTGACAGATTATCCATGTTTCCTCCCTGGGCTATATTCACTCCTCCCACCAAAAGCGAAGGTCCTTTGACTCTCTACCCCATATTTTTATTCAGCACATACTCAGGTAAAGCACTATTGCCACAGTCAAAGGACCAGGTCTTCAATAAAAGGGTTGGAGCAACTACTTCTCAGCATTGCCACCATTCCACTCTGCTGCCAGCACTTGGGAAGTGCATGTACAGACCACCTTCCCAAGGGACAGTGACGTTCTTCATCCCAAAACGAGTCATGACATAGGTGGAGCATAAAAAAATGTCTTTGGCCATCTGAAACTGTGTTGATATTTCAGCTCCCAAGCCTCAGTGCCACAAGCTGCAACAGTGGGGAAATACCAGCCCAAAACATCCCAAGACAGATACACCCAGTGGTATCTTCACCCCATCGATGCACATTTATGAGTCTTTACCACTGCTCAGGAGTAACAACTGTAGTCACGAGCCTGATTTGATTAATTGCTCTTACACCTTCCTCTGCCCCAGCCAATAAACAAGGTGCTCACTCTGCGTCTGCACGAAAATAAATAGTTCCCCATGCAGAGAGGAATATCTCAGAGCAGGGGAGCCCCCTAACTGAAAACAACAGTGAGATTGTTCTGATTTTTCCTTTTCATGCTTTCCCTTCCGGTGAAGATGACATTATCTTCAAGAGTGCTCTCTTCCAGAGCAAGAAAACCCAAATACTTCCTGCCAATTCTGCTGTGACAAGAAGTCCTCAGGCAATATTTTGTGACCTTATGTTTTTAGCATCTTCCAGTGAATTACTAGGTTAGTTTGGGTCAAAGTACTTCTGTCCCTAACAGCTGCTGATTTTTAAAGGAGGAATCGTGTCCGACTGACCTGGAATCGACGCATGTCTCGAGGGTTTCCTGCATTTTTTAGGCAATTTTGGTTACATTTGAGGAAAAATTTCAAGAAGAACCTGTGGAGAAAGAGAAACAGACATTAATGTCTTATAAATAGGGTGTAATATGTATAAATATGACATCTGTGCATTTGGTCCAACAAAGACTTATCTACATCAGTATTCCCAACTCAGACAAATCACTCCCCTCCCCATCCAAAGAGAGAGTGGAGCTTGAATAGGCCCAATCTAGCAAAACAGGTGAGCACATCCTGAAAATTTAAACACTAATTTCATAGATATGTTGTGTCAGAGCCATTAAAGTTTGCAGAGTCAGTCCCTCTGTCACGCCAGGCTTGCTGTGCCATCCAGAGCAATGAGGAAGAGACATGTCTTTCAGCACAGATAAAAAAGGGACAGAAAAATGCCAGACATGAAAATTCCCTTGTGCACAAATGGGGTTTTGTTTTACAAGTTCACTGTCACCTGCAAGTTTTGATTTAATACAAAAATACTGAAAATGTTCCATACAGTTGAAATCTCCCTCACAGGATTAAACCCAGTTTGTGCATAAAGTTAATGCTCAAATGGCTGTTAGTGGAGCCCAAATCCCTGAGAGGAGAAGGGGGGCAAGTCTTGGTCAAAAGAATGACTTCATGGAAAAATGAAATATTTTTGATGCAGCCTATTTCCTGACCATACACAGGTCACTGAAGTAGCTATATGACCCTGACATATATCTCTAAGAAAAGACATTGCCTTTTACAAAGCCAAAGAAAAAAGCAAACATTTCACTGAAAATATTTCCTTCAGTGTTATGCATCAGTGGACTGTAAACTCATAAAGACAAGTCAATGAATAATAGTGGATCTCAGATTCCAGGCTTCCTCCCTGAAAGCCAAAGTTTATCAGCCTTTTGTCCAAAATAAACTACAGACTAAGGTCTACTAAAGCTCAGCCGTGCAAAGTTTAATCCTACAGCAAATTTAAAGCTCAGTGTAACCAGACAGGGCAGCATTGCACATGCAATAACCATCAGTGACTAAGCAGAAGTTCCTCTGCCCTGTTCCCATATACAGGAGTGGGGTGGGGAACAGTTTGATCCTGTTTTACTTTAAATCTTTAACTTTTGCAAGCAGCCCTCTTTTAGCACCCAAACCGAACACTAGGTCAGCAGAATTTGCACAGACTGTCACCAAGAAAGGCGACACTGCAGGGTAAACAGCTTCAGAAAATCCCTTTTTGATGAGCAGCATTCTTTGCCCTGCTCTAGTTGTGATGCTGCCCCTCAACAAGGCAAGTTTTGCTGCTTGGTCCTCCACGTCAAGAAAATCATACAAGGCAAATGGCTGCAACGACAAATTGGAAATATGAGGGACTGTTTTCATTAAAGAAATGCAATGTAATGAGGAGGATTATCAAATGTGGTGCTTGGGATTATCAAGGACTAGATCTCCTGGCCCAGGAAGTCTCTTGTAGACCTGAGCTTCTAAATAAGAGCAAGCAATCAACATAAAATAAAGAGCCACTGCACTAGAACAGGGGTTTGGAGACAGTGTTTGTTTAAAGTAAAGAGCAGTGCAAGTCATTGCATTTCTCAATCAAGCAGGTTCTGATATTCAATAATGGAAAGGTGCTGCTATTTGTTGTACGTGTGTGTCTTTTTAAGCCGCTAATGGCCAGCTGTGACAGCCTGACTCAGATTGTGTAGAAGGAGCTGTCAGCACAAATCTTGGCATCTCGGATCCAGACAACTGCTTGCCACCAGGCGAGGGTTTGTACTCGTGCCAGAATGGATTTTGAGAGACAAGCAAATAGGGCATTAATTCCGCCAAAGAAAAGCGAAAAGTGGGGAGAGTTCAGGATCTTACACTTCAGAAGATGGCTTTCCTGTCAACAGCTCATCATTTAGCTCACGAGCTATGAAGGGCACAGACATCAGATCCCTCTTGCCCTAAGCTGGCCCTGTCTCGTGAAACGCTGGCATGATTCAGAGACCACCCCTCCACACGAGATTGCTCGCTGAAATAAAAAGCCTGGCCATCTGTTGGGAGGCAAAGACATCCCTGTCAGCTGGTGCCTACAGCCTCAAACAGGCCCTTATGTGGCAAAACCTCTCAGAGCCACTCACTCTTTGGGGAGAAGCTGGCGCTGCCCTGGGCTTACTGCGGGATTTTGGCGGCTTTGCCGAGGGCCGAGTCCAGCAGCTGCCCACCCGGTCTGCCACAGCCCCAGAGCAACACCCCAGCCCTGAGGGGAGCTGGGATACGGAATAGTTAAAAATAGCCAAAAATTCCCGGTTTGGCTTTTGTATAGCACGCGAGCGATGGGCAGTGAGGGTGGTGGGCTGATTCAAGAGCCTCCCAAAAAGACGGAAAGCTCTTTGTGAAGCTCTCTGGAGAAACACTGAGCCTTCCCTCCCCTTACAAAGCCTGAGCTCATGTCAACTCAAAGGCTTGGAAAATCCTTCTGAAATACAAGAGTTGGCTTTTGGGGTCTGCAAAACTCTAACCCAAAGCTTCACAGTCTAACTCCATTTGCACTGTGCTATAACCCCCAAAGGCTACAGAAGTTTCACCAAAATAAACTGCAGAAGAAATGAAGCTCATCTGTTTAAACCTACCAAAAAACCTCAGGCAAGCAAGCAAGCAAACAAAACTTCCTTTGAATTAAACCAACTCCAGAAAAAAATTAACTTGCAAAAATAACAGCATTTTCAGAGGAACACGAAGCTTACACAGCCAAGCTCACTCACTGCATTTTAAGCAAAAAAAGCCACCAGGTTTACAGAACACATTCTGCCAAGCGCCGTATTTTAATTCCACTGAAAGACAAAACAAACTATAGGGCTGCACTTTGTTTTGGAGCACACCAGGGCTGGAGTCCCCCCCAGCCACACGAAGCATCCCACATTTATCCAGGCCAGAGCTGAGCGGCTCCTGGGCTGGCACCACACACCCCGGCTGATGGAACCCCCCACCTTGGCAGGAAGGAGGATGAGAACAGATTAAGACAAGGGTAGAGCAGAGCAGTTCGATTCATGGGGCTCAGCCCAGGCTCTTGGTCGAGCTTTGAACTGCTTGTTCAGGTGCCTTCATCACCTCAAGCCTGGTCCTGCCAGCGTTGCTCATTAGCAACACTTCGCTCTGCAAATATTTCAGATTTGGATTGACAGGACTGGTCCAGGAGAAGTGCCAAGAGAGCTGAGCTCTTTGTAAGCATAAACTTCCATCCCCATTTGTTCGCATTGAACTTCTTCACAGTGGGTTGGGTTTTTTTTAATTCTAACTTTCCCCGCATTTGGCAGGACTGTATAATGGCAGGACCATTAATGCTAACCACAGAGGATATATAGCATTAATACTCCCTACTGGGGTCTGAAATTCATTTCCAAGAGGAAAAATGTGCAAAACACAGGAGTGTCAATAAAATCTTCAACTCTCTCTCCAAACTTATGTGACTGCTGAACACCCATTCTTCTGCCACACAGGACTCAGTCATCAATTATACTTATTGCTACCATTGAAGGGTTTGGGGTATTTTGCATGAATCAACCAAAACATATTTTCTGACTCCCTTCCTGACTGCTACCATCCCTGGTGTGAAGAGCATTTGTGCATGTGGAGCAGAAAAACACAATCCTGCTCCATGTGAGTCAGGTCCAGAAACACAAACTTTTTACAAAGCACTTGGATTTACTGACTCGCACTGGTACTAAACCAGAGAATTCCATGCATCACCCATCATCCCACAGACACATGGTTGGAGTGTAACGAAGGGAAGTTTTGGCGAAAACCAGTTAATTTTAGATTATAGTTAGGTGTCCTAAGATGCAGCTCATGGCAGGCTGCAAAAACTGCTGAAGGAGTGAAGTTGCTGAGCAGTTAATCCATGCCATGCACGTACTACTACAAATCCCTGAGTAACTGCAAGGTCCAACGTAGAAATACGCCCTCTGCTTAAATACAAACCCCTGGGCTGAATCAGGCCAAACTAACATGAACTTCTATCTGCCAGGCAAAAGCCCTAAAAAATATGTTATTGGCTGTTCTGGGAATGTTCTCTTCTTTTCTCACAATTCAATAGAAGTTCCTTTTTTGGAGATGTTGTTGGGGTTTTTTTTCTAACTGAACTTCTGCATTTCCAAAAAGATGTCAGTGCCAGTAGGACTGTGCTCTCACCATTATCCTTTGCTCTTTGCTGGGGAGGAACTCTACTCCAGGCCTGGTTCCTACTGCTACTTCCAACTCCTGAAACCGTCCTCACTCCTGCCCCTTCCATCCCCTAATTCCCGTTGTTCCCCTGATGGATCTGGTGAGCACACAACCAGCTGGAGGTCACTTCACTTGTTTAAAATGCTCCCTGCCACTCCCTGCTGGCCTTATTGTCCATCACACACCAAATCCTTTGGGTTTGTGCAACACCCTCCCCAGCAGCATCCCGCTCCTTGCCACTACCACGGGGATTTAAATTAAACACATGGCAGAAATGGAAATCCAAGTAATGAAGATGTAAGAGGATTTCGCCTCCCTGCTTTTCTTGCCACTACAAATTAATACTCATGTTTATTAAAAATAACTGAAGAGTTAAATTAAAGAAAGCAAGCTCTGACATGATCTACGTTGGCTCTTCTGTCACTCCCCAGAAGGAAATTTAAAGGAACTCAAACACGAAGACTTAGCAGTAGGATTTTCTTGCCATTGCCACAATAAATATGTCTGTGGAAGGAGAAAAAAAATAGTTGGAAAGAAGACCTGCTGCATTCCTGATGCTGAAGAAAAGCTTGTTTGTTCCTGATACATTGGAGAAGTTGTTCAAGAACAGTTCCTCCATGTGAAAATACGACAGCTGTCATGGTGCCAAGGTCAGCCAGACCAGTGGCTATCCAGAGAGTGAGTGCTGGTTATACAGCTCAGACCTGACTAGGGCAAAAAAACCTGACAAAACACACCTTTTCTGTGGTATAAACACATCTGATAGAAAAAGAGCGACTTCAGACTCCCAGATGAAACACAGCAGTAAGTATATGTGGGTTTGTAAAATTAGTAAAACCGAAATACACGGGCCAGGGCAATAATTAGCAACTTTCCATCAGATAAAAGGATTGCATGCCCATTCTGTATGGTGCACCAATTCAGCAGAGCACTAAATATGTGCATAAATTTAAATACACAAGCAGTACTGATGGAGACAAAGGTACTACTCACATACTTGAGCACGTTGCAGGCCCAGCTCTGCTGTCAGCCTGGTGATGCTACAAAAACAGTTCTCTCAAACAACCTCTGATGGGTATTTTAGCTCTGGTGAAAACTTGGCATATCAAGAAGTACCAAAGCCAGTACAGGGGTGAGCCCAGAGGTCACCAAGGTTGACACTGCACTCCCTGCCACTGCTTTGTTTGCTTCTGCAGGGTTTTCTCTGCATTTTTCACACACTTCTTTCTCTATCTGTAACTTCTCCCGCAACTCCTGGTAACAAGATCTACTTAGTAATTTGCCACTAAAATAAAAATATAGAGAAATGCGATTTCACTTGGAAAAGTAAATAATCAAAAGGTAGAGAAAGTACGTTTAGATTAGATACTAGAAAAAAATTGATCCCTGTGAGGGTGGTGAGGCCCTGGCACAGGGTGCCCAGAGAAGCTGTGGCTGCCCCATCGCTGGAAGTGTCCAAGGCCAGGGTGAACAAAGCTTGGAGCAACCTGAGACAGTGAAAGGTGTCCCTGCCCATGGAAGGGGGTGGAATAAGATGAGCTTTAAGATCCCTTCCAACCCAAACCTTCCTATGATTCTGTGATTCCATGATTTATGAAATGTCCCTCTAGAAACTTCAGAAGGACAAAGTTAATTGTTTTCCCTTTTCAAGCTGACTCTTCCTAACAAAACTCATATTTTAAAATGGAAAATTCCGAACTTTGAAAAACTTAGGCAAAAATAAAGCTTTTTTATTCTTGAACAGTAATTTCTTTTTTTTTTCCATCATTTTAAAACTTTACTTGAAGATTGTTTTTTGGTTGGGTTGGGTTTTTTTTCCCTGCAGACCTTTTCACATACAACTCCCTGATCATGTCAGGCACCTTATTCACAAAAGAATAATTGAGACTTGCACTGATATTTACCAACATGAGGCTGAGCATGGAAATCAAATATAGGCACGGGGAAAACCTCCTATTACCCACATGTTCACAGCTGGATTTCACTTGGCTCTTTAGTCAATAAACAGCAGTAGCTACCTTTTGTGGCATTTTTACAACAGGAAATTTATTCTGCAGAAGAGAAATTAAACACCAGATACAGCCATCTAACTCTCTTCTAAACATAACCTCTTGAGTTGTCAAACATCCTAATTAAGGAAAAAAAAAAAACCCAAATCTGTTCTCTCTGGATTCAATGTTCTTACTGATTTAAAATGGAAGCCAAATCAGACATGCATTTTGCATTTATGGCATGCTAAGCAATTCACTGGTTTACAAAACAAGCAAACACCAAAACTAAAAGCAGGGAAAATTATTTACTTTACTAGAAAATATGTATCTTCCTCCTGAACTGCAGAAAAGGTCCAAGAAAAGCAATATAATGCAGAGAATAAACCTCAAGCAGTCAGAGCCTGTTGACTGAAATTCTTCAGGCAGTGCCATAATAACAGAAACATTATAATAATAATAATAGCAATAATAATATTATTATTTTTGTGAACTTGCTGTGGCTGCTGGAGCTCCAGCACCGCCAGGGTTTGCTGTTATCAATACAGTAAATATTCAGCTCAGAACAGCAAATAGCTGAGGAGGCACCCACATAATCACCAAATCAGAAGGCAGGACTGCCCAAACCAGCCTTAAATTACTCATTGCTCGCTTCAGCAAGTGTTCCCAGTCACTTTTCCTCAGGTCTGTGTGTTCTGCACAGCGAAGCACAGCGTATCAATTTTTCATCTTGCATCTTCTGGACTTCTCTAGCTCCCTGATACTGAGTTATAATGCATCACAGAAATTTAGAGTAGTTTGGGAAAGCGCGTTTGGCATTTTCTCCTGTGAGAGAGTTAAAATCCCAGAGAGACTGTTTTGGTTTCTTTTCCCAGACTTTTAATAAGAAAAGAAGGAGATAACACCACTGAAAAACAACATCAGAAAACAGAATTAAGAATAGTCCAGAGGCAGGTTTGAATGCTCAGTTTTCTGTAATTTAATTTTGCCCCCAGGTCTGACTTTTTAATATTTTTTTTTTCCTTAAAGTAGTGAAAATCTGAATTTTCCTATATCTCCTTACCTGTGCCCAGCTCAAGTGTCTAAAATTTTTATTACACTTGAACTGCAGCTACCTTTCTATTACAAACAAAAAAAAAAAGTTGGAAGGAGTTTATGCCATCTGTGTACAGGGGATAAACAGGGTATTTTTGGTTGATGACAACCATTATAAATAGTAAAATAGTAATAATAAAATTCAATCAATTTGGTTCAGTTTAACCACTTTTCCCTTCAGTCCTTCCCCATTTCACTCCCGTTTCACCCCTCAGATATTAGGCCATAAAAGTGGGTTAACTATTTTTAATTTTTACTGAAGACGTTAGTCTTCAGTCACTGGAAAAAACTACAAACCAGCCCTGTGGTCTGTCATAGTTCACACAATGCCAGTGAATTAGCAGCCCTGCCAGAGTCATGCTTTTGCTAAAAGAGCCTCTGTTCAGTGTAAGTGCTGACAGATAACAGCAGTGCTGTTATTGCAATATGATATCAGCATTTGGTTCCCTGCTTCCTCAAGGTAAACTCCAGTAACTTTAGCACGGGCACCAAAAAGCAGCAGTGGTATCAAAGTCAGGGGATGTTGGAGAGCAGGGCTAATCCAGCCCCCTGAAGCTGCTTTTCTCACACCAAATAGAGGGCCCTAAAACATGTCACCTTGAGCTGGGGGTGCTGATGACCTATTTCTTTTGCCAGCTGACTGAGAAAGTTATAAAGATTCACATGGCAAATATTTCATGTGTGGGAAACACATTTCCCACCTTTCCCTGGACCAGGCACATGTAAATCACCTGCATGTAAAACCGTGTGCATTCTGCCTGCACATACAATAATTAATGATTCCTCAAATAACCCGACCCCAAGAATACCTTTAAATAACATTGACACACCGGTGCCATCACCCAAATCCACAAAACCCAGAGGCTGAGGCCATTTAAAGGACAGGTCTGAGCCTCTAAAGTGCTGAGAAAAATTTCTGCACAAGCAGAAGATGAAGTGCTATCAAACCCCATCTGAACAGATGCATCCTCAAACATTTACACCAGGTGTGGACATGATCTTACAATGGTGAAACCTCCTGAGACCTGGCTCAGAACCTGATTCACTTTGTTCTTAAGACTTTTTTTTTAAGTGGAAGATGCTTCATGTTAAAAAAAAAAAAAAAAGGCAGGTGGTCTGCTTAGACTGACACGGAAATTATTTTTGACCAGGTTTATGTGTAGGATTGATGGCCTGAAGAGAGAGAAACAACCAAGATGCTGTTAGATCTCTTATTTACAATAACCCATGGTATATACCAATAATGAGTGAGAAGAACATAAGAGATAAATAAAGTGATTATTGAGTAAATTCAGGTCTCAAGAACACTAAAAATACACAATCCAAGGAGTTTCCAGAGAAATGCAAGCCAAACTTCTCACAGTGCTGTGTGCCCACGAGATGCTGACTCTGGGCAAACTCAGGGGTTCTTGGCTGCAGCTGCTCCAGTGCCTCGGGATCCCTGCCAGCAAGATCTACATTGCAAGACTGTGGGATTTACTGCTGGGATGACACCCCATCCTCAACTTCTGCATCACTAAATCCTCCAGAGAACTGCAACAGCAATGGACAACTTAAAAACGTGCCTGTAAATCTCCTGTTCACACAGTCCTGGGTGGAACTTACCTCACCCGACCCACCTCAGTAATTAGAGAAGTATTTGGGAAGTGTAATATGGAGAGGGATTGATTGCATCCCCTCCTAAAATGACTTACGCTTCAAAGAACAAATTAAATGTTTGCTTCAAGTAAAGTAGCAGCAGTGAAGGACTTTATGTGGGGGAGGGGGAAAAAATCATAATAACTTAATAATTTTAAGTTATTAAAAGCTAACTTTTAATAAATTAAAAACTAAACTGATCTGGGAATCTAATCAGTCACTGACAAAGGACAATCTGACAGAGATGCTGCTGGGAGATGTGATTTTACACTTTCATGGTTCTCTTAAATAAAGAAAAAATACCCAAATATTTAAAGGAATCTTTAAAATAAACTAGTAGGGGTGAGTCTAGAATTAGCTGTCCAGAAAAAAAAATTATATGCAAATGTACATTTGTATTTATACAAGACAAGATCAAGTGCAAAAATGTTGTGGAAAAAGTCAAGTGCTGCCTTCAGCTCCTGCCCACAAGCTGGACATTCCATCCAGGGGTTCCCATTGTTTGATGATATTTAAGAGAATAAAGCCCTCATTTCCTTTGCAGCAGGGAGCTCTGGCAGTGAGCACAGGATCTGGAGTGTAGTGGCTATTTTGAGAGCTGGAAGGAAGCAAGAGGCTGTTCTGTGGAAAGGCGGAGGCACTTTGAGCTGTGCATGCAGTGGTTCAACAAGAGAAGATATGCCAGGGGTACTTGAGGGGGATCATGAACTGCCTCTAAGTATAAAATGCTGCAGATTTGTGTGTGTGTGTGGGCAAGCAACCCAGACACTGTAAAATTCATTGGGATTTACCACAAGAGGGGAAAGACTGAAAGAGGAAGGGCAAAAGAGTTTCTGATGTGCTGGCAAAGAGGATCATCCTATATGTAATGCTGGAGATGTCATCAATAAATATTGCATATGTCTGCTGCCTTTAACATGACATTGAAAGAGCTTAATTAACCTCAGAAATAATGACCTCTGCAGCAGACATGTAGAATCCAATCATATCTGCTTATATCACAAGTTTTGGATTAAGTGCTTCAGAGTTTTTCTTAAGGCAATGAGCCTTGAACATGTAGGAAAAGGACTTTTTCTGATGTCCTCTTCTGTGTCAGAGAGATGTGGGAAAGGCATTGTAGGCTGTAGGTGCAAAGTTATCTCTTGCACCAGTCAGGAAAGGTGATACAGCTAACAAGAATATTTTCTCCTGCCCTTGAAACCCACCATCCAGTGAGGGCACCCAAGCTGAAGGACAAAACCCCAAAACTGAAGTGCAATTCAAGATCCAGGATGCTGGTGACAAGTTAGAACTGGAGCAAAGCAAAGACATGAGCTGGCATTTATAAGACATTTATTAAATAAATCATGCTCATGGCCCTGTGTACTTTGTTAGTTGGAACTACAAAAACCAGCATCTTTTGAGAGAGTTCAACAGACCAAAAGCATTGTAAGGGCAGAGGCATAGCATTAAATACCTGACCGAGGGGAGCAGGGAACAGCTACAGACAACTTCCATGGGTGTGAAAACATAGACAAGACTTGGGATCTCCTCTGTATTTCTGGATGTCTGGCTGTGTCACCCAGATGCCCTTCCGTGTGAAAGCAGGGGTGATACCTGTGATCAGTAGGATTTACACCCACAAAACACAGAGCATGAGGGTCTACAGAGTACCATATAAGTACTTCAGAATTATGATTTTTCTGTGTCACTGCAGAGGACAGCATCAGTGATGGAAAGAAGCTTCACAATGAACAGTTAAGAAACCTTGCCAAGCAGCCAGAGCAGAAAGATAAAAGTTGTTGTTCATCTATATAGTAGCAATGAAAGCTACAATTCAATGGACTAGGAAGCACTTGCAGCTGAACAACTCTTAACAATTCTTTAACTCTATTTTATGTTCTATTGTACTTCTTTTGAGAGCAATTGTGCTGGACATCAGGAAGAATTTCTTCACTGCAAGGATGGCAAAGATTTCAAAAGGGATGCCCAAGGATGTGGTGGAGTTCCCATCCCTGAAGGTGTCCAAGGAATAACTGGACATGGCATTCTATGGTTTAGCTGACATGATGGTGTTCAGTCAGAGGTTGGATTTGATGATCTTGCAGGTCTTTTCCAACTTTAAAGGTTCTATGATTCTAAGTTTTACATCTCTGCTTATCTCCAAATAAAAACTAAGAGCAAGTTTGAAGAAATACTGTGCAGTGACAATGACAAACTTATTAGCAGACGTGTTAGACAACACGCTAAAATACCCTCACATCAACTTGTCCACAACAACCACCAACAGACAACCCTGAAAATATAATGCTCAGGGCTTGATTCAAAATACAGTTAAATGTATACTATCACATACAAATGGCATGTGACTTTGAGTCTGTTCAATGAAATAATATTACTCCAAGTTGGGAAGTAGGGATCATTCTGATTACAACCGAATGACCAAGTTTCTGCCTGCAAAGACTTCTTTCACTGCGCTAAGTAACTGCAACAAGCACAAAATAACTGCACTGCTCCTGCCTCTGCAGTGAAGCCTGTCTGCCACTCTGGAGCTGAAGCATTGTCTGTCTACAGCCAGTTTTAGCCTTGGCACCTTCTGAGTCCTCCACCGACTTTTCACGCAAAGTTCATGGATATAAAGAGGGAGGTTTGGCTCACTGTGTTTAAGAGAGAGTGAAGATCCCTTCATCTTAAAGATTCCCAACGCTCAGTAGAAGCAGCTACCTGGAACTAGCAAGGACACTGAGGAGAACACTTTCATCCTTGAAGAAAGCGTCTTGGGACTTGTTATGACTACAGGTGGTCAGACACTTGACTTTGTGTGTCTCCTGAAAGACAGCACCTCCAGCAACACGGCACTCCCCAGTGTGACACCTCTTCAGCAGCATCTGAAAGGGAAGCGAACCTCCCACTGAGCCACCAAACGCTGCTTCCCACACTAGTGAGGCTTTTCCTTAGAGGACTCTTCTTTGAAAATAAAAAATTGTCAGTCTAGTGATGCAGTGCCAATAACTCCATGAGCTGTTGCTTTTGTATATCCTGAAGGTTGCTTTTAAAAAATGGGTTTCATTACATAACGGGTTACAGCAAAGTGATGTCTCAAGTTTTAAACTGATTGGGTTTTTGGTTTTTTTTGCAACTGGACATGGTTTTCTTGATCTCCATCCAGTCATTTAGAAGGCATGTTCTAATGTTCACCTGCATGTCACTTTTAAAGCAAGAGACAGATCCAGTCTGTATTCTTTGGTAACAGTTTTAGGTTATTTTTTAAATTCCACTTCTAAAGATCACAAAATAATGAAAAGTGTATTTTTTTTTTCCTTTTTCAAAGGAATCTTTGTATCAAATTGTAGGCAGTAATGCATTTGAGATACAGAAACCAAGAATGGAAGTGGGCTGGCAGAACACCCACAGTAATGCCCTGCCTTCATCCCACAGAGAATTACACTTTCAAGGTGTCCAGGCAGAAAATTTCTGGAATTTTAAATATGTTAATAGCTCAAAGTAATGATGACTCCAAGCCAAAACCCCAAATTGGAAAGTTCCTGAGCCCCGAGCAACATTCAGCCTGCAGTAGTGAAAGAGTGAAACAAATTCAGATGGGAACACGCACACCTTTTGTGAAGTTCTAATCTGACTTTGGCATCTGACCAGAAACAACCAGTTCAGACCCCATCTTGGAGACCCGAGCTTGGGACCAAGAAGTCTTTAGAATAAACTGAAAAGGTCTTCCTGAAATGCAAGAGAGGCTGGTTTCTCTCTTATTGCACTGTCTGTTCCCAAACTCTCTCCCACCCATTACCTCTTAAAGGACATTGGCAAATGGCACCCCTTAGGCTGTATAAATCTCTGCAGAAGGAATGGCATAATTTTTCTCCCATCACGAACCTTCCAGTCTAATATTTGACAGCCTAGATCAGGTGCTGTCCAAACATTTATTAAAACATTTTAAATGATGAATATATCCAATTATTACTATTAATGCAGCTAATACTGACTAATGAGGGGGAAACACACTAGCTTGTGTCCCGCAATTCATTACCCCTGCCTTGTCAACAATTCAAAGCCCAAAACCTAATCATCCATACCGGGCCCTGTTATATTTCACACGTCACATTTAATAAGTCACTCAGTGCCTATAAATTAATGTAACATGTCGGCGTTTATGAGCGCGGCTTTGTCGCTGTTAACAAATGATGTGCTGGCCTGGTCTGCTGCAGCTCAGCAGTGACGAATGATGGAGGATGATTTCTCTCCAAACTATAAACTGCACGCTGGGGACCACAGCTACACGTGGGCACGTGTGTGCACACCCACACTGGGTGTGGGAATGGCATAGAATATACAGAATTAGGTACCTGTTCCAAGCATATTTCATACATTTTAATGCATTAAATATTTTTCAGTCCAGTCACTGAATTTTATCAACGCACATCGTAACTAGTCAGACACATAGAGATGAACACAAGTTACCACACAGTATTATAGGGATGTATAAACAAGTCTTCAGCAAGTTTATCAAAAACACATCTCCTGTGTGTATCATGTTACAATTTCACTTGCACCACTTTAAGCCAACCAAGTTTATAGATACTATCGTTTATAACAACACGACATACAGGTGGGGCCAAATCTTGGGTTTGATTTACAGTTAGTCTGAACACCTGTAATATTTCCATTCTTAGTGCTTCCACAGCCAACCACAGCTTGAAACAGAAATGAAACACCACAGCGTTGTATTGCAGAATGTGATGCTAAACTGCAGACGACTGGCAAGGCACCAATACTTTCTTTACTACTTCTTGAGAAAAACTGATTTTTTTTAAACAATATGAATAAAGTATAACTTAAAGTAACAGAGTACATGAAAAATGTACACATGATATACATGTACTTTTTAAAACCCTTCTTCCAATTTTCCCGAAAAAACTGGAAGCATTGAAAAGCAACAGGGAAAATGTCGACATCTTTTTGGTTACTTTGGTTACAGCTGTGGCAGGTTCAGGATTGATGAAAGACATCTGGATCTACATATGACTGCATCAAGTACTATGTGCAGTAATAAAACTGCATGTTGCAAATGCACACTGTGGCCAGGAGGGAAGCTGTCACTGGAACCAACTTTTATGGAGCTCAACAGGTTTGTCAGCAGCAGAGGAAGAAGACAGATAAGGAAAGAGCCTCTGGGAGTTGAGCTCCTCACCCCTTGGAAAGCTGACTCTTACCAAAGCACAAACCAGGACCCTTGTTTTGGCTTTGTAACAAAGCTTTCCTGATAGTAACGCCAGTTCTGCCCTTATGGTCTCTTTTACAATGCTGCATCCTTTTAAGCAACACATCCCTTATGAAACAAAACATCCTGGAATACACACAGCAATGCATTGGTGATGAGCCCACAGCCAGCCTGGGAGAGACAGATCTGACTGAACTCTCTGGATGCTTTTTTTGCCTCTGTTGGGAAATGACACCCTGTAAAAAAGGAAGATTTGTGGGAAAGGATCATGTCTGAAGGTCTGCCAGCATGAAAAAAATTATTAGAGAAAAACCTCTAGTGTGACAAAACATCATCTTGAGAAAATTAATAAGTGAAAGCTCTTTGCTTAATCTCGGCAGCCATGACTCAATGCTTCCATGTCCTACTGAAGCAGCAATCCTGAAGAGCAGTGCAGCAGAAAGTCACACTTATCTTCCAAAATCAATCCACCCTGGAAGGGCCACCCAATGGTTACAGTACTAGAGCAGGACACAGAAGACCTACATTCCTTTCTGTGCTTGGTATACTTTGGAAGCCGCCGAGTCGCTTTCAGGCTGCTAAAGATGCAATTAAGCCCTCTTAAAAGTCCTACTGCACATTTTACTGCATCTTTAGAAGTCAAAACACCTTTAAAAATCTACCTTTAAATCTCTCTGTCTTCTTTTCCCATCTTTAAAATAGGGATCATGACACTTCTCTAGCACACAGGTACTGTACAGCTAGATAAAGACAAAGACACTTTCTAAAAGGTGTCACACACATCTAGGATTCTCTCATGTATTGTTGGCATAAAAAAAAATCTTAGATATTTTTAAAGACTTCTGATATATAAAGGGGAAAAGATGTAGGATTTCATAGACTTTAAATGTCTCTAAGAAAATTATTCTGTATAGGCTGTATCAGTGAAAGAACCACACTTATCAATTTGTTTTTCTAGGTCGTGTGTGGGATTTTTTTGGCACTTCATACCTTGAGAGCAATAGAGATGGTAAAATTCTGCAGAAAGGCTTGAGCATTGCTGCTCCTGCACTCTACACACTACTTCTTGTTGAAGGAAACTATTTGGGTGCACAGTCTGAGGTCAGCCATGACAGCAAAGGCCAGTTCACCAGTTAAGGCTCAGTGACGCCTTGGGCATCCCCGCAGCCCATCATTTGCAAAATGCTAAAGGTCACAAAGTCCCTGAAAACCCAGGACCACATATTTTAACAGTTTCCCTACAGAAAATTTATTTAGTAATTGCCTCATAAAATGTGTGTTGTTTTCTCTGAAAGCAATATTGTATTTCTAGCACCCAAACCAGAAATTATATGGTGCAAACCCTCCCTTCACATAACTCCATGACAACACCTATGCAAGCAGAAGTTGAGACCACTATTCCTGACCAAAACCAAATTATTAGAGCACTGCAGCTGAAATAAACAGCATCACCATAATCAAATAATGTCAGCTGTACAGCATCCCCAGCACTTGGGCTTTTTTAATCCCATTCTCCTCCCCGTCATTCATTTACCATCTTTAGTCCTTACAGTCAAAAATTTTGTGGGGCAGCATGATATGATTTGTACAGAAAGCTGACCTACCAGAGGTCTCCAGGTACCACCACAAAACACATGACAGATAAAAACAATGATGATAATTTGTTTTGGGGTTTTTTTTTCCCTTACATACACATTAAGCTCTAAACGGGCAAAAAAAACAAAAAGTAAGGTGAGCGCCAACATGAAAATTTGGTGCTGTCTGCATGCCACAGCAGCCACTTAGCTCTAAAAACTTCTAAAACTCCCCAAGAAAGGCGGAGATTGCAGAAAAGCCACCACACGGGCACTGCTGGAGAAAGCTTTAAAACATGGCAAGAAGGAGAACTACCCTGTTGCAAGGGATTAGTGGAAACTCTGAAATCTTGAAGAAAAGGAGAGAAATCTGCATGACAATAACATTGTTTCCTTCTCTGAGGGACCCTCAGGGCTCACAAAATCATACAGAAGAGAACACAGCTCTTTTCAATTCAGCCCATTGTACAGAACGGTGAATGTCGCTAAGTTTATTTTATAATGATTTATTATAAAGAAAAATAAGGGCTCAGGCAGAGACATATTTTCTCAAGAATTTATTGTTCACCAAAATGGTTTGTTTTGCTGAAACATTTTTTTTTGCTCTATTTTTTTCTGGCTCCGTTCTAGAGCTGCCTTCACCCACACTTTGCTTTGACAGAGGTAAACTTTCCATCTTCACCTCTTCTGCCACCTGCAGCCCCCAGACTTCCCCTGAGCCGTTGATGCTGCACCTGAATCACTGCTAAGCCACCAACCACCTCTTCCTTCTTGCACCACACCTGTCTGACTCCTCCCTCCCAAAACATCAGAGATCCCTCAGACCTCTGGAGAGACAAGGGAGCAAAGCACCACCAATACCAGACTCAATCCTCTGGCACCGGAGGCAGAATCAAGCCTGAATTCCAGGGTGAGGATCTCCTTTGATCCCTGCTGGGAACACAGCGGTGGCCCAGGAGGACAGGAACATCCCCAGCCTGTCAGCTGGAGCAGAGGATGGTGCTGGAGACTGGGAACTGGCTCCCTGAGGGAAACAGAAACTCAGCTGGAAGAACATATTTCCTAATCCCTGTGTGAGCAATAGGATGAGCTGCACTGAAATGAAGGGCTTGAACCAGCTCTCCTTCCCACCCACCAGCAGCTCCAGAGAGACCCTGGCTGGGTGTGTTCTGTGTGATCCTGGGCCATTCCAGTGCCACCAGAGGCCTCAGCAGCCTTGCCTTCCCTTCCCATGTGTTCCTTACTATAGCAAGGACACAATTTATCCTCTTTACGTACTTAGTCCCTACAGTCATCAAGCCAGTTAAGGAAATGCCAATATTCTGCTTTCAGAGGGGAGGAAAATAAGTGAATTCACAAAAACATGCAAGATTTTTTGGTAAAAGAAGGGAAGATATTCCAATGCATGGCTCTGTTGGTGACTGAATTTCTACTCAGAGAATGATTTCTTTCAATTAGAAAAGCAGAACCATTAAAAAAAAATTAAAATAAAACCTACCTCAGCTGCATTTTCCACCTAGAATCAGCACTTGGTTCAGAAAGCAAATAAGCCAAAAACTGAGCAGGCAAAGAGAACTCCAAGTGCATTGTATGTCCAAGCTAAACTGATGCAATTTCACATATTCAGTAAAAAAATAAAGTAAAAAGTAGGTCAGAAAAGCTGACAGAATTAATCACAGAAGAGATGAATAGGAAATTTGATGGAAATAAGATCACTTTTCATGATGAATTCATAGTCAGCACTTAATTGAGTACAATGAACTTGAAAATACACTTGGTGAATGCCTGCATTAGCTGGACTTCGGAATGTTTGTAGCAGTTAAGATACACAAACTGATCAATAGTGTAAAACAAAGGAGCTCAGGTATGCATGTGTACTCATACATCACTTCAATAAATTACCCTGGGTGTTAACACCGGGGGAAGGGAGGGGGGTGGATTTAGAACAATCATTTTGGGATCAAGAGCTAAATCATTTCAACCACATCTTGATTTCTGCAAAACTCGGCAGGAATTATGAGGCTTAACAGCATCTCAACAATTAGCATATTATAAATACAAAAATGATATATTAAAGCGAGAGGAGAAAAAGGCCAGCATTTTACACCTACAGTAATATAATTCCACTACTTAATGCAAAGTAACAGGCATTAGAGTGTTTGGGATCCTCTTGTATAGTGTTATCTGTTCTATCAGTAAATGAGACTATGTGAACAGTACAACCTATAAATAATTCAAGGCCTGAGATGGCAATTATAGAACCATGCACAACCAGCATGAATATTTTATGAAGGCTAAAACAGCCCTCAGAATGAATCATGGATAGATGAACACACACACATACACATACACACACACTCAGCTGTTGGCCAAGTATTGCTTCCAGACATGGCTTATATCTGATCCTCAGTACATCTAAAAGGAAAATTCCTGAACCCAAAAGTCAGAAGTTACATCTGTATTTTTAGATATTAAGAGATATTAAAAAAATAAATAAAGGGACTGTAGAAGAAGAAAATGTTATACTGGTGAAAGAAAATGTTTGTTTCCTTTCAAAGAGTCTGGTAGGAATTCTAAACAACTTTTTCCTATGCCCAACACGTGGCTGCCAAAAGCCAACCATGATGGACAAAACGAGGGTCTGCAAGGGCTGTGCAGCACCTTGGTCTGCAAAATCTGCCCCTAAAGAAGGACTTGCCTACATGGAGATATTTTCCAGTAGAGATATACTGGTGTAACTCCCCATATGGGCACTATTATTGCAGCACAAGAGCATTCACAGGGGAGTTAAGCAGTATAACTACTCCAGCATAATTATACGGGTATAATTATGCCAGTAAATTTCCCTGTATTAGCAAGCCCAGAGAAAACCTCCCTGTAAGGAGCAGGGCACTGCTGCATCGTGCCCCAGCACACAGCCAGGGGGCCTGCAGAGAAACACATCCGGGAGCAGAGATCCCCAAACCCTGCTCCGAAGCCAGGGCACTCAGTGGCACAAGTAAATGAATAACACACTAGCAAAAAAATAATAAAATAATCTTTTATGTGTCTGTCATGTACATGGACACATGGATGTGCACACATACATGCTCTAGGTATATTTATACTACATATAAATATAGTATACATAAATATACATTTATTTATATGAATTTACATTTTAGAACATATGTGTTATAAACAGTGTCTGATTAGTCCACAGATCACCTCCTTGAAATGAGGATGTATAATTTCTCCCATTCTCCCACTGGTAGAACTGGAAGACAAAGTTAAAACACCACCAGCTATTAAAAGAAAGTGGGCTGGAACTTGAATGACCATGAGATAGCTCTTCTATGCCAAATATAAACACATCTTTGATAGCTTGAAGATTTCTCATGTACAAGTATAAATGATGAGACTGGTTTTGGGTGCATGGCAGTCTACATGCACATATGAGAAATAAAGATTAAGACTGAACACAGGAAAATTATAGGACTAAGGAGACAGCATCAGATGTTTCTTAGTAATCTTAATACATTTTTGTGCTTTTTTTTTAATTTCTAAGCTCTTATTGGGTCTTTCATTTGCATCTAAAAAAGGCTCTTTTAAGGCTACAATTTAAAGCAATGCCTTGCAGACAGGCTGCCGGGTCCTCCTGCAAGGATGTGCCCATGAATAGGGTCACAGTGTCACAGACAGCACAGAGAGCACGAACTCACCCACCTCACGGCCTTTTCCTGCACGACCCCTATAATTTTGTGGGTTTGGCAAACACAAGGGGCAATTGTGTCAGCCAGGGTCAAGCTGCCATCGTGGGGGGTTTGTGGGCAGGATCAGTATCTGAGGGAGAGGGGTTGTGTCACGCTGGGTCAAGACTCTGCAATTGTGGGTGCCAATTTGGCAGCTCCGAGGTGGGTTGCAGTTGTTTTCCAGTGAGGGAAGAGATGACCATGCTGGCAGCTCAGGAAGGTTCAGGTAGAACTGAAGCTGTTTCTAGAAGGTTCGGCAGTAAGGAGAACGTGAATTTAGTTGATAGAAGTGGGGAGACGGCAGAGACAAAGCGTCCAGGAGCTGGAATGATTTAGGATATCTGTAGGGGAAGATGCAGCTCCAAAGGGATTGGTGCCTTCAGCAAAGTTGATCACCATGATTTTAATATTTTACTCAGCCAAAAAGGTGTATTTTCTCCAGCAGAAGACAACAGATGGAAAACAACACATCCCTCAGTGCATACACCCATGAGAAACTGGTGTATCAAGGAGAAGTTTGGCAAGCAGGATGTACACCCTAATTCTGCTTTGTTTGTAACCAGGTCCAAACTCAGCCTTTTTTTCTCTCACCTGCCCATGCATTTGGAGATGCTGAATTGTGACTTAAACTGTGACACAAACATGATCAAACTCCTGGTACATATGGACCCAGCAAGGCAGAACTGTGGAGTTTGGTTTTTCTCATTTAAAGGCAGCAAATAAAAAAAAAAAAATATCATGAACAGAAACACATACCTTGAGACCACAGTCCAAAGGAAATACTCTGCTAATTGCAAGGGTGTATGAAAGTCATGAACTAAGTAAACTAATTTGCTCTTGGCATACTTTCTATACCTCCTAGGTTTCTGTTTAGAACCTCTGTTTAGACATTTCACAATCTAAATCTGGTGAAGTCTGAAAAAGGCCTTCAGAAGAAGGGAGAAAAAAAAAAGCCAGGCAATGGTGCAATAAGCAGCTTTTGAAACTTGATCTGGCTTTCTATTAATTTGCAATACAGATTTGATTTCTAACTCTCAAAAATCGGAATGGTTAATCTTTTATTTTCATTATTTTGACATTTCTGTTTACCTTTTAGAAATGCTATCAGAGGCACAATGTGGCATTGGAAAGCTAAATGCTAACACATGGAGTGCTCTACGACTGCAAAAATTTCTCTCATACTTTTGCAAATACCACAGCCAAAATCAACAGCACAAGTTTGATTTTCTTCATCATGAATTGACAGCTTATTTATCTCTAAGGAAGAACTTTCTAAACCCCTTAAGCTTCCAAACAAGTGAGGAAGGATTCTGCTGACTGTTCAAAAATTTTTGTGCCTCATAAAATTATAAGCTACATTATTCAATTCTTCATGTGTTCTTTCAAAAAAAAAAAAAAAAAAGGATGCATTATGAATTGCAACAGACTTCGTGAAAAAAAAGGCAAAAGATTGGTCTGCCAAAAAACTTTCTTATTAGGACTTGTTTCATCTGATATTAAACCACAACATCCATGCTGTGCATGAAGTCCAGCTAAACAGTCCTCATGATATCAGCTGATCTTAAGTACATATAGGCCTTCAAAAGCTGGGCCAAGTCCCATTAAAGTCAAAGTTTAACACATGCTTCAGCATGTGCAGAACAATGATGGACTTACATTAAATGCTCAATTGCTTTCTTGAATTACAGCCTTTACCACTTCATACTGCAGTGAAGGTGAACATGATCCTCCTCATCAGGCTGGGTAATGCCAACGCATTCCTACAGCTCCGAGAGCACGGGCACTGCCAGAAACTGCCAGAAATGATGGCTTCTGGGGACTGCTGGCAGAGCGAGATGGTCCACAAACAGTGTCCTGGAGCCATGGAGAACACAACCCTGACTGCAGCAAACCCAGGCTCTGCTGCTGGGCAGCAGCATCTCCCCCAAACGCTGCCTTCCAGCGAGCTGAGGGCTTGTTTGCAGTAGAGACTTTAAATCAATACACAGGAACGAAAGAATCCAGCAATGCTAACAGATCAAGTATTCAAACGTGGAATCCAGGGAACATTTTGCTTGCCAGTAAAACGCCCAGTGTAACTCATTCACCCATGAAAAGAGCTGTGTCTGAAGTCATCCTTATTTACAATGTGTTTGTGCCATGTTTGTTTGGAAAGTGGAGGACGAGTTGGAGTAGGTGGCATCTCTCATAGCTTCCTTTCCACACACTCTGCACTCAGACTCCAAAGGTCTAAGCCTCACAAGGCAGTTACTGAGGAGCACACATTTATTTGCACCAAAAATACATAACGTGTTTGCTGTGAGAGTGGTCTGTTAGCTTGAGCTTGTAAATCAGGAATTCCCTATGCAAAATGTGGAGTTACTCTGCTTTAAAACTGGTGTAACACAGAACTCAGACCATGTGCCACTTTAGCTCCACTGCCCAAAAGGCAAAGTGCCTATAAAAATTGCCAAGTGACCAAAAATGGGCTAACAGGCCATTCTGAGTTTTGCTGAATGTCAAACTGGGCAAAATTTGGAATTTTTATCTGAATTAGAAAGCTGAAATTTTGACATTTATTCTCATCTGAAATCAAAATAGAAGAACAACACACTATGAAAAACTAGAAATCGTACCTGGGATCACCTAATGTAAGGCATGACAGAAATATAAAACGTGATGAGAAATCTCTAATTTCCTCAGACATTCTGCTGGACACTGTGATATATACCATGGTCAAGTGAAACTTGATAACAGGAAAAACAACCAGACCTCAGGTTTTCCTGTTTCAGATTCTCAGCCCACCCTATCCTTGGAGCTAATGGAGAAATCTCAGATAGCAGGAAAGAGGAAATCAAAAAACCTCCAGGAGCAGGAGGTGTCTCCAGCTATGTCATACAAAGTATCAGATAACATTTTTATCCACTTATTTTTCTAAAGTAAGAGATCCTTTTCCACCACAAACTGTGAGTAAAATATCACACCATAAAATTAAATATATGTTAAAACCATGTAAGGATGTATTTGATAAAAAAAGCTGTTATCCCAAGCACTGCTTCATCCTGAAACTGGCATTTTTTGTAAGCAATTACATCCAAAAGGGATGGCTTGTTTCTAGGTTACTCTGCAGAGTGGCTGTCTCAAGAGAGATGAAAGAGCAAAGGTAGGTCTTTCCTGTATATCCCCATCAAGATAATAATGGATGTGATGGGAGAAAGCATGAAGTGATGTCACTGGAGGCAGAGTGCACACAGTGCTACATGGATTCCATAATGGAGCAGGAGAGACAAGCCACAGACACAAGAGAGGGAAAATCCTGACGAAAATCAGGTAAACAATAGTGAAATGGAAATTCAGTTGGAATAGAAGCTTTTGTTAAACTGGATAAACAGACACAGTTGAGTCCTCAGTAAGGGAACATGAATCATATGAAGGAGCAGAAAAAAAGAACAACAGCAACCAATTCTACAAAACAAGTCCCTACAAGAGACTCCACCATTCAGAGGGTCCTAAACCCACATATCCCACTCTGGGAGCCCTTTAAAAACACCATCCTATAGGGCCTTTCCAACCTTCCACAGCGCAACACACGTGGCATTTTTATAAGTCAGCAGAGGAACTCGTTGTTGAGGTCTATCACAAAGAACAGGAAATGCATCTTGCAGCATAAATGGTCATCCAGCACAGAAAGGAGATTTTGTGTTAAAGTTACACATGTGTACACGTAAACCCAGTTCCCTGGGGTAAAGAGACATTACATAACACCCCACTATTCACTAAATGTAATTTCTGTTTTACTGAAATAAATGAAGACAGGTAACTACTGTAACCACAGAATCATAATAATGAACCGGCCAACAGATGGCAGCTGAACCAAATCACCTGATTTAAATAAGATCTGCATTTGCTTCAATCCGGCAAGTTTTGCAAACAGATTTAAGTCAACTGCCAGATAAAAATCAAGCAATTTCAGAGTCATGCTTGCTTGTAATGGATTATAACTTTATTATGAATTATGTCTCTGAACCTGCATGTTTAAAAAAACAAACATTACTAATGTGGCACCGAAGGGGGAAGGGGGGACAAATCACTCTATTTAATTTTGCTCACCAGTGATACCGTTAATACAATGAAAATAATGTGCTGTGCATGAATCCGGCTTCTGATGGCAGCACTTTGGTGAGAGACTGAGAAAATACAAAGCAGAAACAGATTCCTCAGGCAGTCAGTGAATATGAATAAAAAAAAAAACAACACAGGAGAGCTTTCTGGCCTGAGGTTAGAGGCAGAGGTTGGCATTATTTTACATTAGAAACAATTCACATTCAAAACTGTAATTGATAGCAGTGAAGTGTTAGGGAAAAGAGACTGTGGTGTTCAGGCAGGCTGACCTGCCAATCAAACTCAACCTTTCTTTGAATGAATAAAAGCTTCATTGCCCTATTATGTGGATCTGGGCAGGCAGCACTAAAGTACCCTGTTTGTCAAGTTTATGTGCACTGCCCCAAGCTACTCAGACACCCATGCTCAATAATAACTTGAAATCATCAGTGATTTTTGATAGGGTTTCTTTTAAAACATTTAGTGTTAATTTTACTAAGTCCCTGGGACTTAAAGAAACAGGAGGGCAATATTTCCACTCTGCTTTGTACAAAGACTGACAGACAATTGTGCTGCTGCTCTAGTTAAGGTAGAGCGAGACTGTTGGCTGGGGTTTTTTTAAAACATCTGTGAAACTGTGTAGTCTGAATGCTGCAGGCAACAGCTCCTTATCATTACAGGGAGGAAATGCTTGTCTTGATTTTTTTTTTTTCCTTGCCTCTCCTCCAGGCAGGAGAGCTCTTGTAAATAGAACAATTGGCTCTTTGCTAACCATTTGATGGGAGACTTTGGTTTTCAAGATTCCTTTCCATTTCCCAGTTGCTGCCAGTCCACTATGCTCCTTACAGCACCAAATCCACTGCTGCTCACATCCTGATGCACTTATGAGCACTGGAGACTGAATTACTCGCTTCAATCAAGTTGGTCTTTCTGTTGGTGAACAGACCCCCTTTAGAGCTCTGCTGAGACGGGCAGTGAGTGTTCTGTGCTGAATTTGGCCAAAGTGGTTGATCACCTAAAATGCAGGGTTCAGTTTCTACTCCTTGTGCGGTGAACACCACCTCTACTCACACAAGTCCTTAGGAAGCTGATTTTTCAGAAGATAGCAGAGAGGATGGGGGAAAGGTCTGTCAGCAGGAGATACACAGGCCTAGGGGCATGTTTAAGAAAGGACTGCACTGCCCTGCTGCACGACTGCCCTGTTTCTCTCCTACCATCCCCTCCCCGCTATCAGAGCTTCTCTCTTAAATGGGAAGTGGGTGTGTGGCCACTGTGCAACACAGGTCTGTGTTTCTAGTGCAAGGAGGAGGGTTAGACCTCTGCAAGGTCAGGTGACAGGAATTTTGAAGACTGCTGTGACACCTCTGTTTGCTGAGGGAAGTGCCAAGAGCTCCTCGCTGAATATGAACAGTGACAAGTATTCTCCGGGCAGATGATTTGCTGCTGCCTGCACAGCTCACTTCCCATTTTACTCGATTAACTTGCTTGTTCTCACAGCCTCTGCAGCTTCTTTTTACCTCCTAAACCTCCCTATGAGCAAGTATACAAAGCCAGTATATTCAGATGTGTCCACATTTGAAGTGTCCTGTAAAGATGCAACAAAAACTCCGGCAGCAATCAGTTTGCTCTGCCAGATACTCTGGTTGATACATAAATATGATAAACACCACATAAATATAAATAAGAGCTCCTCCCAGAGCACAAGAACAAACCCAGCGTCACCATGAGAAAGTCACCCTCCAAAGACAGCTCAATCTCAGACCTGATTTAGCAAGCAAAGTTTCTGATTATACTCAGCCCCTGCTTTTCCAGTTCTCTTCACAAGTGATTGAGGGGAAAAGCTACTTTTGTAAGTGATAACTGAATGTTGCAGCAAACACATGGGGCAGGAGTCTGTGGCTAGAAAAACCAGCAAGGAAATCTTTCTTAAAATGCTTACAAAACTATTAAAGGAGACATGGAGAAGAAAGTGAAGTGCAAAAGAGGAGTTCACCCAATTTCTGCCTTTTAAACCACTGTCCCTGTTCCTTAGCCTATTGTCTCCTGGGTTTTAAATATCTTCTAAGCTGTATTTTCAAAGGGGAAGCTCTGTGTACCGGTGATCAGACAAGTTGGTTGAAAATAGATTCATCAGGCTTCAAAGGATTATTGTTTGCAAAGAGACAGTACAAACACTGCTATTTTGCAGTACAGCTATGACATTATTAACCTACTGTGCAAGGATTTTATTGCCAGATTGGTTCATTTATCAAAAATAAGGGAAATTCAAAGCACCATAAGGAAGGTAACATTTCAGCAGGCTTGGCTTTCAGTTAACGTCATTAATCTATTTACACAGGAGGCAAAAGTCTTCGTTTAGTGGTGTCTCAGTCCCACGTAAGAGCCCTGATTCAGTGTCTGAGCTTCAGTTCATCAATAGTGCACTTGGCAGAGAGGAAATATTAGTATTTCTGATATGATTTTCTTTTTTCTAATTGCAGGGTCCCTTCCTTAGCTAAGTGCTGGGAGGAGGATGACAGATACTATATGTGAGAAGTGTCTATGTGCACAAATACAGCTAGAACTGCAGAGAAGAAAAAGATACCCAAATACTGCAATATTTATATCAATAAAAGAATGCAAACTTTTAATATCTGAGAATTTGTGTCTTCGTATCACGGTATCACAAGTAAAAGCAAAGGGTGTGCTGGGGGAGGAAACATCGAACAATGACTGGATTTTTTTTTTTTTTTTGTAAAGAAACTGATGGCAAACATCTCAATAATTCATGAAGAAGCAATTGATTTTTTTGGCTGGAAGGACTGGCTCCTTTCGACTTGTCCTCTCCAGAGGAAAAGCTCATTAACACAGAGGTGTGGGGGGCAGGGGGCGTGTGCACGTGTGCACATGGATGTTCTCCATGCGTGTACATGTCTGTGCACACACTGTTTATGTGCATATTTTTATCTAACTTTTAGACATCTCACACAAATCAGATAACATGTTTTTATCTCTACACAGACTAGAGACACAAATGCACCAGTACAGTGAAAATAACCTTATGGATTTTCATTATGGAATTCAGGCTTCCCTATTCCCAAAGACTTTCATGAAGACCCTAAATTATAGCCTTTTAATTGACCATCCTCCAAAGCATGCAGAGTGCTGAGATCCCAAGATGCATACAGTATTTTTGCAATATATTATGGGTCAAATTCATTTCAGGTACAACCCCTCTGCAGTGACTAGTTATATCTTTTGAGAATGTTAGCCCCCAGAGTATAGTGACAGCAATTACCCCTATTTTCCTGCAGGAAACATTACAATATATTTGAACACTACTGAAAGCCCAGGAAAATGTGCTTATAGTCATGGCTCCCTCAGATGCCTAATAATGGAAATTATAATGTCTCCAGTTCAGCCTACTGGGTTTTGACCCCAATGGTCAAGACATCAGAGAAAGGCTTTTTTTTTTTCCTCTTAACCCTCTGGTTTTATCATTGTTTTAAAGATTTTTCAAGAGCTTTTTCAAGCAGGAAATGTAGCATGCAGCACCCGTACTTCATGATTGGCTTTACTTCATCCCACACAGCCAAGGCACAGAGAAGTTGAACTAAAGCTGTGACTTATCCTCATGCCTGGATACTGCCAGTTCATGCCCTTGCACATCACATACAGCAGATGTTGCAATAGGCTGGTAGAAAAGTGGAGAGATACAGAATATTTCCTGCCTTAGGCTCCAAGGACACACTCTGCATGGTGTGCAGGGTGGAGGTGATTATTCTCAATGAAGAACACGCAAACCAGCCCCTGCAGTCTGAGCTTCAGCTGTAGCTCCTATGGGGAGAAGATACTCCAGCACCCCGTGATCCATTAACTCTGTGAAACCAATGAATTTTCTCCTCTGCCACTCACCACTTCACAGTTTCCTCCCCAGCTTCCAATCCCCCTCCCTTGCTCCCTTTCTTCTTGTCTCCTTTTCCCACTTCACCCTGGCACACAGCAGACCCTTTGCGATGAGATCACTGCAGAGTGGGGTGGGCAGAGAGTGCCACTGCACGGTGCAGGTTTCCCCGTGTCCCTGCAAACAGGACTGTGCTGTACCTACCCACCCCACAAACAAAGGGTTGACAGCAGCCCCCAGCACAGGGGCACTGAGCTGGCCAGGGCTCCTCTCCTCCACAGCTCCAATGATGCCTCAGTTCCCAGCTCAATCTCCACCCACAATGAATTCACTTTTACTGGGATATATTCCCTATACTGGGAAGCTGGCACAGCTATTGCTATACAGAATATTCCACAAACCCAAGGGGAAGCTCTGGGTTATTTCTGCTCTCTTCCATGCATGACTGTACCACAGCAAAGCAAAGGGAGCTCCACTCTAATGTAAACCCTTCTGGGTGTATACCATTGTCTAAATTACTTATTTTTAAACAGTATCAGTGAGCAAGAAACACCACTGCCTTTGAAAGTTTGAAGTCTAGCAGCATCTTTTAAAACTCAGAAGACAGGGAATTATTTTGGATTTTCCGACTCTGAATTGCAAACCCAAATGATTAACCTCTCCGTTGGGCTCCCTGTTTCCAGGGGAAACAGCAGAAAGGACGATTTCTATGCTTAAATCTCTAAATCAGATTGCACAGAGTAGTGCTGGCAGGTGATAGCTGAGCAGAGGATACATCCTTTTGTCATCAAAACCTTACAAATTATTTATTTGATCAGGAAGAAAAGCTGCAAAAGGCATCATATATTGATAGTTACTATTTCAGGGCAAGCTGCCATCCTTTCCAGTTGCTGTGAGGATAAAGGAACAACTCTTAAAATACACTCAACTCTCCATACATTGTATTTTTGGAGTGGGTGAACATTGAACTTACAGCTCAGACCACAAAGCTACTACATCTCTCTGTAATGGATTTGTGCAGTGTATGATCCCATCAGCTCTGCCCCAGAAACCCTGGGCTTGTTTTTTGGCTTTGCCACTGATCTTTTGTGTGAGTTTGGGCTAATCACTTTATCCTGTTGTGCCTCCCTGTTCTCCCCTCCCTGCTGTTGCCCGTCTTTGGCTACTTATGTACAGTGAGGATGTCTGAGAATAGAGATTGGTTTCTACTCTGTATAGAAAATGTTATTTAGGATCCTGACTTTTGCTAAAGCTACTTCGCAATTAAGTAATAACACCATGCCTATCCATGTATCTGTTTGTGTACCACCGTTCAATCCCAGCTGGCACACTGTGCATTTTGGGGCCCATCTCCTCACAGGAACAGTTCACTGATACTGAACGGTTTTCATGAGCTGACTTAGGAAGAGTAATTTGAGCCTGCCCTGGTTCCTCATTTGTTTCCAACGCCCATCCAAAGTATTACTTCTAATCCTGACTAGCATTACTGAAATTCTCACAATAACAGCTCATTTACCTCTGATTTTTATGAGGATTTTATCATGCTAGTTTTCAGTGGAAGTTGATTTCTGGTTTTCATATAGGAAAACCAGAAAATTCATAAACTACAAAGTGAACCGTTTACATGCAATACAAGACTCCAAATACAGAGAAACCAGTACTGCTGTACTTAAAAATCTTCTCATTTCTTATTCAATCTCATTATTCTGGAGGGAAGTAGTGTTGGAGCACCTTGGGTTGTCACACTCCCAACCTGACAGAAACAAAGTCCCAAGGAGACAAAAAAGATTTCAGATCTGGAACAAACTCATTCCAAAGGCAAATGGAGTGTCTTCCAAAGTATAATACCTATAATTTCTTCCATAAAGGCAGACACTGAGCCAAGTCTCAGCAGTGGCCAATTCAAGCTGTGTGAAAGAAGAAAATAGGAACATGGAAAGTGTATCCGACTGTACTCTCCCAGCTTCCAGCAATGAAAGTTTCAGGGCTCTCCGAGCCCAGAGATTGTATCTGAGCTCTCATATTTAACAGGCTTTGTCAGCTCTATCCTCCTTGAACTTGTCTCTCTTTGAACTCATTTACAGGTCTGACCTCCACAACATCCTGTTGCAATGGGTTCCACAATTTAATTATGCATTGTGTGAAAAAGTACTTCCTTTGTTTGTGTTAAACCTGCTATCTGACCATTTAACAGGGAAATTTTTACTTCTTGTATTGGGAATTGTGAATATTCATTCCATATTCCCTTTGATAATTTCATAGTCTTGATCGTATCTTCTTTCACTCATCTTTCATCCTAAAGACTTCTAGTCTCTACAATCTCTTCTCACATATCATTCCACAATCCTGACTATTCCTCTTCCCACCTCTTAACCCATCCCCAACCCCCAAAGATACCAACTTCCTTCACTTGTTTGTGTTCTTCTGATTAAGATGCTTGGAAGTGAAAAAGCAGAAGCTGGAGGAATCACATCGGTAAAGGTTTTGTTCACACAACTCTTCATATTACTCTTTTTTTATTTGTTTCTTTAAGATTTCATTTTGTAAGAATCAGGAGAATAAAATGTTTTCCTAAAATGTGGTCCCTTCCCTCAAAACTGATTCTAACTGCTAGAAATTAAAAAAAAAACCCAAACAAAACAACAAACCCAACCAAATACAGTATTTCCAAAACTTCATTATTGGCATTATAAAATCATCAATTAAGAGAAAATGTTGAGTGAAGGGTAGGTCCACAGAAGACAAGTTTTTGCAAAATGTAGTTTCATAGTCTCCAGAGTCCAGAGTTTATCGAGCAAGGGATTTACACATCTTGGTTACTTTCCATTTCCCTCCTGTAATACAGTAAGTGGTGCTCCTTTATTTCCCTGTGCTTTTTGAACTGATAGCATCTCACCTGGAGCAAATGGGGAACAGCATCCAGGTACTGGCTCTGAGCTACAGGTCTCTGGCCTGCTCCAGAGCCTTGCAGTAAGATTCACAGCTGTCCCCTAATGCGTCCCTCTCCTTTCTCCAAACTCCAACTCAGTTTTCATTTTTTCCCCATGAAGACCACTGTGAGCATTTCCCTGCTGCAGATTTCAGAGCTTGCAGGATGCAGTCACCTGGAGCTCCTTTTCCTGGATTGTGATAAATGAGCAACTTCACAGAATTTTCTACCTTTCAGACTTCAGGGACATCATTTGACTTGTCCAAAGCCTCACCTACTCTTTCCATGACTCGTAAAAGTCCTTCCTATTTTTGTTACTGTATGTATAGTAGAAGCATATCAGTCAATGGTATCTCTCCAGGCTTTTCTTTTGTCAACTGCAAGGGGCAAAGAAACCTTTGAATACTTCATAGCAATCTCTTGGTCTTCTGTCAAGAAATTCCTTGTCATCTATCAGAAGATCCTGCTTCTTCCTTAAAAGTGTCTTCTTTTGGATGTGAAATATTTCTGACTGTGGGGGCTTTGGGGGATTTTCTACACAGCAAGTTCCTTTACCAGTCGTGCTTATACAATTTCAAAACTTCCCCCTAGTTATTCTGCAGTCTCAGCTGCCACTTCGCAGCCTTCAGGTTTCCTTACTAGACTTTTAATTCTCTTGTTTATTTCTATTGCCTTTTTTATGCTTAGTGTATCGATTAAACAGGAGCATGCACAAATAATTCCTCTTTGGCTGACAGCAGACCTTGCACAGCTTGATTCAAAAGATTAAAACTTACAAATGCCACATCTGGACAGCCACAAGATGGGGACAAAACCCACAGGACCCTCCCTGAATGGGCCACACATTTTTGCAGGCATTAAACTAAAGTGTTAAGAATTCCTGTTACTCAAGTGTCTCCCTATTGTGCATCTTCAAATATTGTAATTTTTTCCCCAAATGTATAAATGTTCAGTGCAGGATTACGGCCTCTCTAGTCAGATAACACAACTATCCAAGTATCCTGCACTTCAAAATAAATTCTTTGCATGATGTCAACACGCAGAAATTAATCTCTCTAATTTTCTCTCACACCAGGCTTTAGTGTGATGTAACTAAGTCAGAAGGTGGCAGGGGAATCTGTGCACCACCAAAAAAAACCACCCCCAAAAATCTCTGATAAAACTGAAACCATAGCAAGGATTTTAATACTTGTAACACAAAAGGTTTTCTGCCAATTGCTTTGCCACTGCAGTTCCATGTATTTCATGCTGTCCATAAATTTTCCATTCCCCACAGTCCAGGGGTTTTGGCACAGGAAGAAAGTATTTGTACCAGGAGAAGATGCAGCAAAGCTGGCCACAAGTAGGAAAGCAGAGAAGATGGCTTGAAGTTGTGTGAATTGAAATCTAAAGCTTCTTTTCCAATGACAAGCAGCAAAACATAAACAACGCTGCCAGTCACGATGCCAGCTTTAGGGACTGAGTTAACTGTTGAGCTAAATAGGACAAACTTCCACAAACTTTTGTTTCAAACCCCTGCCAAACTCCACCAAAAAGCTTTGCACCCCTTTATACTCTCTTAGTGACATAAGAGTTGTCCCTACCAATTTGAGAACCAAACCCTTATTACTTGAACCAGTGACAGAGGAAAATGTGAAAGGAGGATATTCTGCAACCTGGGAAACGCAGTCACAAGGGACACAGGAGGCAGAAAATTTCAACCTAGAGGAGAAGGTAAGACTGAAATAATAGATTTGTGTTCTCTTGGCAAAGCTGAAGCAGCTGACAACATGAACTTGATGAAGCAACCCAAACTACAGTGGAGAATAAGAAGCAGGAAGGAAAGAGGATGACTCCAAGGAGAAACAGCTCTTCCAGTTTCCAGCAGACCTTCGGAAAGGTGTTACCGAACGAGAAGACAAAAGACTGATCAGAGCAGGAACCAACATCTGGGAGAAAATGAACAGATCAGGAAAGAGTACGTGTGATTATTTTGCACATGGTTAACGGGGGAGAAGAGGTCCTTGAACTTGTGTGGGGTGAGGTCACCATGGGTGACGTTAGCTCTGCAAAGCAGCACCATTGTTCTCCCTGAAGTCTTCCCCTCTGGACGGTCAAAAGAAAATAACTGTTTTCACCATCTTCTCTTTTAATTTCAAGACACGGTGATTCGGCTCCAGCTGTTTCCACACCCTGCTTTACATCCACGGTCCATGTGACCTTTCCTCCCTCCCCACCCCCAGCCATTTCCTCTCTGAGCTCTTCAGAACAGCTTATACCAAACAATATTTAGCCCTCATTCTTGCTCCATTTGGTTACTTCTCTCAGCTACAAAACACAAAATAGCTGCACTTCCCTAATGAGACAAACACAAAAACCTAATGAAAATATTGGCACTGTTAAATTCTTCTAACGTGAAAGTCAACACTGCCCCAGCCCCCTCTCCCTCATTTTCCATCTCTAGCATGTATATTATTAACCACCTTTTTTATTTTGCTGTTTATGAAAGAATACATGGTCGATGTGATCTTGTGTCCCTGGGATTAGGAGTTAAGACATCCCCTATAAATCAGTGTAATCTTTGTAACAGGACATTGTTGCATTGAGCATTCCTGTCTGTATGATGCATTTTCAATTACTCTACATGTTTTCTACTTAGTAAGCCAGCTTAATTCTTCGCTATGTCACAATATTAGAACATGTCCCAGGTTAGAAAAAAGGAGCAATCTTAGAGCCCTTGTAAGTTGTTTAGCCTCTGGCACTTATAAATCCAAAAACACAAGGGAAATCCCTTTTTCTTGCTTGTAATATGCCTTTAGATTTATTACTTAAAGAATCTGTTCACTTAATCCTCGGCTGAGGTCAGGGTTCATCTGCATTCTAATAAAGGTTTTAGTAAGAGTAAGACAAAACAAAAAATTGAAGGAGCTGTGTATGCCTGTAGAAGCAAGCAATACTGCAGATAAAGTATATTCCCAAGTAAATTCTCCACCAGGAAAGAAAACGAAGCAGAAAAAAAAAAAAAGCAGGATGCTTTAAATTACTCTACACAAATCCAGACCATCTATCTTGGGCTGCTCTCTTCGACAGCTTGGCCAGGGTGGGCAGGCAAGGCAGAGGCTAAAGAGCTCTTTAGGGACCAAATTACTGTTTCAAAATGGGCCTGCTGCTCCAAGGATATGACAATATTATCTGAGAAATGTTACAGACATTGTGTGTCCTTCAGAGTTCTGCTAACACATCTCCTGTGATTGGAGGCATGTGTCACTACAAAAAAAAAACCAACCCAACAAAAACCAAGAAAAGATGTTCATTATAAATAGTCTCAAGGATATCAGGATGTAGAATTAGGAAAATGACCAAAATATGGCTATGAAACTTATTAACATTTTATGTTGATGATCACGTTTGGATTTCCAGAAAAATAATGTACAGATGTTTTATGTTGTCTCTGACTTTTCAGGGGGGCTTGTTAAATTTATTGGGGTTTGTGGTGGAACGAAACAGTCCTACAAATTCCCTAAAAGGTACAGCAAGAAAGAAAGAGGAAAGATGATGCAGAAAAGTTATCTTAGCCTGTATTCCTAAAAAATTGCATATGAATGAGCTTGTCTGTACATCTGTGTGTGCAAAAAATATTTTTTTTTTCATTATATCAAATGAAAGAGCTCTGTTTGTTGAGGAAAGATCTCAGAAAAATCTATGTATACCCTGGGTTCTAGCTGATTCCACTGGAATTCAGGCAAATCCAAGGCCACTGAAATAATGGTAATTTCTGTATTCGCAGGACAAAGCTCCTGTAGGCAAAGTGCACATTCTGCACCTCAACTTTCTGGTTTAGAACAGCTCTCCCCACAACCACCCCTCTGCAGAGATCTCGGGTCAAATCTACGGATTTGGTTGTCCATGCACTGAGCAGGGTTTGCTCCCAGGAACACCAGCAGACACTCTGCACCACAGAACTATTTTAACACAAACAAGCACTCCACATCCAACAAATATTTTGTGCAAATACTACCAATACAAAATTCACTGGAAATTTGTTGTTTACCCTGAGGTCTTAATCCCTGCCCTGCAGATAAAAGCACCTGCACCTGGGTAGCATTTATAGAATTTCTCCTACTTCTCAGCCCAGAGACAACCCAGAACCTATCACCCTCAGTGCTACAGATGTTTCATCACTGATGAAAATCCAATTGCAACTACCAGCACTGATTGTTATAGTGTTGTTAGAACACTGAAGGTACAAATTAAACACAAGCACTTTGCCCTTTTTCCAGACACATTACAGCATGGAGCGTCCCTCATCCATATTATCGTGACACAAAGCAGGGCTTCTGAAGTAGGAGAGGGGGAATAGCATGTTGCTCCTCTGTTCCAGGATCCTCCAGACTGCAGACCAAATTTCTAAGGAAAGATGTGAACACAAAACTGAGGCAACAAGAAAATTCCCCTTTTTTCCTTTTTTTTTTCCCTTTTTTTTTTTCCTTTTTTTTTTTTCCACACCTGGTCTTGCGTTGCAGGTCCTGGGCCCTGATCTGGCACTGTGATACTGCATTCAAACTGGAATTCTTCTGCATCAGTATGAGGATCCCAATGTAGTAACACGGAACTAAGGTAAAATCTTTCCAGGGAAAGGACTGCACTTAATCATGTTTTCCCCAGCACAAGCCTGTTATCTACAATAACAAGCAAAATTTACATTCTTGAATTATACCAGGTGGAACAGTGATTTATTCATCAGGTTAGGAAAATTGTGAAGTTGTCAGAGGGCACCTACTGTGAATGTTTGCACAGAACCATGTTCATCCCTGTTTACAAACGGAAGATAAGAGGATTCAGAGGGAAATTTCCATACTATAAGCATCTATTAAGACTGCTTGTTCTGCTGGTATGTCATAAGTTCTTATTTCCATTTACTTCAGTCTGCAGAAAAAAAATTCAATTTAGGAAAAAAAATAAATAAATAACCCACTCTTCACAGGAGAAGCTCTCAGCAATCAGATGCTGAGCTGAGAACACCATTCTCCTCACAGCAGCATTGAGTCCTCAGTTCAGCACATGCTGATATTGCAAATGGCCTTTCCTTCCTTTCCAAAAGCCAGGAACAGAACCCATTTAAGATAACCCATCCCCAAATTCAGGTCTGGGGTTTTTTTCCACTTATGGGTACTGAAGGACTGGTTTGTTTTCTTCTTGATCTGATCCATGACTAAGCCCATTTCTGTTCTTATACAGATTGATACCACCCCTGACCTCCCTATCACTTCTGTTCATTGACACCACAAGACATTAGGAGCAAGCACATCTTTTTCTTGCTCCTGTGTGTGGTCCTCACTGGCACGCACAGAGATTGAAGCCGTTCTATTGTGCCTAAATCACCCCCGTGAACTAAGCTGTCTTTGTCAGCTGGCACTGGGCCTCTCCAGAGCTCTGTAAGCGCATGTTGAGATGTTTTCAAGAATATAATTGGTTAGTTGAGAAGTATGGGTTATATTAACACTTTGATATGATTACAAATTCAATTCCCCAGCTCTTCAATCAGGTAAATTCTTATCAATAAGACCATTTCCACTGCATATGAGCAAACAGTTTTCTGAGGTATTTCTGATTTTCTGGACATAGTTTAAATTACAACTCTTCCTGGGAAGCAAATTATTCCTATTCTGGTCAGAGCTCCTGCTCCAATCCTAAAAAGAGCTGGCTGCCTTCTCTTGGCTGTCTTTCCCCAACCTCTAAAGGCTTAACTCAAGCCACAAAAGTTAGTGTCTGGAAACCAAAGGCAATCATCCTTCTCCCGATTAAATCCCAAATTGCCATCTAAAGTTCCCCACATTCAGCTTTCCAATCCCCTTATTAGACTATTTTAAAAGCAAACCACAGTGGGGTTCCAACAAAGACCACGTCTCATTGTTATAGGCTTGACTGTCAGTAACTAAAGATGTCACACATGCAGAGTGTGCCCTGTGATGAGCAACCGTGTCAAAGGAGGTTCTCTGTTAAAACACTGATACTTTAAGAGTGGGATTTTCAAAAGCACTCAGCATTCACACAACTGTTCAATGGCAATGCTCCCCAGCTAGGGCAATATTGAACACTTTTGAAAATCCCATCCTACATGTTTACATAGTCTTTTAATCATTTCTGTCCAGGCTGGCAGGCCCTGGGTGCCAGAGAAAGAAGAAAAGGATTTAACAAAGCAGAAATAAAAATAAGGGAAAATAGTATCTAAGGTATAACACCTCCTTTAATAAATTAAAGGGTAAAATAATTCACATTTTTAACCCCCCAAAGAAAGCTAATAGTCAAAAAACACCTAGAAATAAAGCAGTACTCCATTGGTATGAAATAGTTCAGTGTGGATAAATGCTCACATTCAAAGGCTTAATAACCAAACGAAAGAACACTGAGAATCGTTAGAAAGGAAGACAACGTGCTCTGTAACATTAGAGAGAGCTGATTAAACGGGCAGTTTGTTCTACAATTTGGTCAGTGGCATTTTGGCATTACAGTATAAATGGGTGAGGATTAAGTCATTTCTCAGCTTTCCTTGGCAGAGTCTTTTATTATTTACACTATTTACTTCAGGGAAGTCTTGGCGTATGTCATATTTATCTTGCTGAAAAATGGGCCCGTAAATGCATATCACCTCTTGAACAAAGCAAAGCATTGTGATACTAATTTGGTTCATGAAGTACGTAATTCAGCCTCTCTGCACAGGGGCAACATTTGTCTCCTGCTTTATTAAACAACTATAAACCCATTTTTTTCACTTGGTACTGAAATAGGCCAGGCCACTGCCACACACACACTGGCCTTCTGGAGGGCTGCCTGCACACAGCAATTGTCATCTTTCAGCACCCACCACCATCACATGAACACAGACAGGACTGCAAGACCAGAGGAGATGTTTGGATCAAGCCCTTCCAGCAGTTGGGGATGACAGGAGGCAAGTCCTCAGAGACAAGTAAATAGAAACTCTCTGCTAACCTCTCTTCTACATTCCCACAACAGTCAGGTTTTCCCACCCGAAATTCTTAGCTCGAGCAACACCTCTTGCTGCAAAGGGTTTGTGTTGCTTGCCCAGCCAGAGGGGCAAGGCACAGGCTGAGCACAGAGCCTGCACATTTCAGAAGGATGATTTGCCACACCCACACTCCCCAACACAGCAACACGCAGGAGCATCACTGACTGCACCTCCTGCCAAACACCCCCTCCCACCCCAGCAGAAATGCAGTTTAATACCCACAGCATCCAGATTTGCCATGTCACTGAAGATTGCAGTGTTTTACTTTTCAGTAGCCACATCTCTAAACACCATTTCCCCCCCACCAAAAGCTCTTTGGTGCTTCATTTCAGACCAAGCTCTAAGTGAGAGCTTCACTACCCCACCTACAACGTATCCCGGGAGCTCTACACCTGCCTGGTGTTTACCACCACCTATGCACTATGAAATACATAAAAGTGCTGAACAGGAACGGGAAAAATAGAGATGGAGAAGAGGAAATACAAAAAGGCGACTTCCAATTATGAACCTCTTTTTCTAAAGCAGACATTTTATACACAAGTGGTTTAAGAGTAATTTGATATTACAGAGCAACCAAGTACGGGGAAAGGAGGAATGATGTGTGCAGCTTATAAATGCAGAAAATAAATACACATTTTTAGTGAATTGAGAGTGTTTAAAATAATTTCACAGACAAGATTCACTTATCACCACAGGTGGCCTGTGTAATAGATGTTTTAGTTGAAGATGCAAAAATTCGGAGTAGCAGGAATTGTTGATTACAGGCAAGAGTGTTTGCACTTAAAATCCTATCAAAACTGATCTTTGTAAGCAAATAATATTAGACTAATCTATTCTCCAGAGGTTATTAAGTGCGTAGGCAGAAAACAGCATTGTCATAATGTTAATTAATTTGAACAAATGGGGTAAGGGGGAAAGGAGCTGCTTTTATGAAAGTTTCTCATTTCATCTTCAGAAATATGTTAGACCAAGAGCTGATCATAATAATAAATACCTAGGTTTTAAGGGTTGTTTTCCATGAGAAGGATTATGCAAATACTTATTTCACAGGCAGAACTATTGTGATTTATATTCTAAGTGAGAGATTAACCAGAAAGAGACCAAAAATCCAAAGCAAAGGCCAGAGCTCTGCATCCCCTCGTTATCCAAACTGCAGCCATGTACCAACATGGAATTCCCCATCTGGTTTTGTTCTGGAATGCTGCTGGGACATACAGCATTCCACACAGGAGAAGATCACAGGGTCGAGACCCAAACTACCAACAACCAAGCTGAGGGCCGGCTCCTGATGAGGCAGTCACCTCCCATGAAAAATAAAGAGAAGAGGCAAGAAATGATGGGAAAAGATACATTAAAATAAATCTAAGTGCTTTAGAGTTTCTGAACAAAGATATGGTTTGGATCCCCTTTTATCCACAGCACCTACTTTTTGTAGCTGCCTGAGCAATCCTGCTTTCGGATCCCAGGCCAATAGAGCAAGAATTACCAGGTGATGTCTACTATTCTCCTCTCCTGTATTTCAGCTTGACAGCTCTTCTTCCTTGCTTATTTGTCCCTAAATTAGGATGACACACTTTCCTTAGCCACATTTGAAGATGACAGAATAGTACCTCTCCTTACCCACTACCCAAAACCAATTAGAGTAACAATTAACTAAAACTGCTGGCTATAAGTCTAAATCAATTTGTCTTTGTGCTCCATCCTAGTTCCCCTTTCATAAAACAAGTCTTGTCCTGTAAGCCACTATGTTCTCACCATCATGCTGCCTCTTAAGCTGTTTCCTCCTGTCAATGCATTTCTCTTCATTAAAAACTTTGTACAGGTGGCAGTTACCTGGTGTTTGCTGGACCCATCAGGAAAAGGCACAGGTTGGCTGATGGTCATCTAGACAACAAAACAACAGATACTGCAGGGTGTTTTCTATGGAGCATTGTCAGCTAAACCTAAAAGACTGACTCCTGCACCCAGTCACTTGCAGAAAATTACAGAGGACAAAAGCACACACAAAGAAAGGGCATTAAATTCAATGATGTGTGTGCATACAGGAGCGGAACAGGCAGTTTCATCCTGTAAGTTTTAATTGCCATTTGTCTGGAAAACGCCCATAACTCACTCATTAGTTCTAAGTATTACAGCCTTCCTTAAGAGAGGACAAAAGCCAGAACCTCCATGACATCCTTAGCATCCAATGCAGTGATTTCTCTTAAAGAACGTGGTTCTGTTTTTTCATGGTGTTCCATACACATGGAATATGCCATGAATAATGGCAATAATGCCATGAAAAGATGGTTATTTTTATTGTTATTACAAGAGGAACTAATAATTTCCATTTAACTTAGAGAACATACAATCATAAAGCCACTGTCTGAAAAACAAAAATTTAAAAGTGCATTGGTGGTTTTATGCCTTGCTTGGTCCACACAGTCTTGTGTGGATCCTATAAGGAAATATCTAAAGTAGCAAAACTTGCCACGTGCTGCTCAGATGATATTAAGGACAGGTACGTACTACATCCATCTTGCAAAGATAAGAAGCAGCATAAATACAATTAGTGAGAAGTGAGAAAAATACAGATCTAACACCATTCCATGGTGCAAATCCTGAAACTGCTGCACACAGGAGATCCAATCTGTGACAGCTTTGCATCTTCAGACACTGTACGGGATTAGCTTCTGCCATATTTACTAATGCAAGGAATGCAGATTTTTCCCTTTAGATTTTCCTATTAAAAACACAACATGCAGTTACTTCATGAATTTATTTTCAGCTGTCAGTAATCAATTGCCTGCTGTCAGCTGACAGCAATTACATACGGTGCCCATCACATGTGCATGCATATCCTATACCATGCTTGCAGTATTCTGGACACACACAAAAAAAAAACCAACAAAGGCACAGTCAAGCTGACTTAATAAACTTTGTAACAGACCGGAATTAAGACTAGAAATGTTACAGCAGAAAAATATTTTTCCATCAGAAAAACTTCCAAATGGTGCCCTTGCAATGCCAACCAAATCCACACACTTTCTTCCATGCATCAATGCCACTTCGTTCAGACTGGCTGGCTTTTTCTGCAGTGACCCCATCTTGCCTTCTGTATTATTTAAAAAGATTTATAGCTGCGTGTCTCGTGTGCTGAAACATGAGCTCTGACCCCCAGGCTTGGAAGTTGTCAGGCAGAAACATTAATATTATGCCACATTAGGAAAGAAAACTCATCAGTAGCAGCAAACCAAACGACAGAGTGAAACATGATGCTTCTTGTCATACATGACACTGACCATTTAAACGTACCCAAAAAGTTGTGCCCTCTAATGTGTCACCTGCTCTGCTGCACCAAGGCAACAGCCTAGGAGTTGTGCCCCAGGTGGGGCTGACCCTGCTAAGGGTGATACAGGAGAACCTACAGTCACTGTAAGCAACAATAAAATCTCAGTGTCATGTGAAAACACAAACAGACAATTCTTGTCTAAAAGGACTTAACAGAGATAGTCAGGGTGGAGGATGGAGAGAGACAACGTACACGCTGGGCATTCGGAGTCAGAACTGAGAGATGCAAAATGGCTTCTCCAAAAATGCCTGAGAAATCTATGCCCGAGCACGGGACTCTCCCGAGACCCCATCCAGTAACCTCACACCACGTGAGTCTTCTTCACCAAAATCTTCGACGCTGACAGAATCAGCAAAATCATTTCATCAACAAATGTCTGTGTGCCCACAAAACAGCACAAAGCCCTAACCCGAGATTTTAAAAAGGGTTGCCTAATTTTAATGACTCATAAAATCAGTTGTGATACTTCATGCTAAAAATAGGCACAAACAGCCTAAGCTTCAGGGAATAATCAGATTGCCACACAGGTAAGCAAGGATTTTCCTCACAAATCCCACAGACAGAGCTTTGTTTTGGCAGAATATTTGAAGGAAGCACATACACATATATGTGATTTCTACAATCTTTTTTTCAGTTTCATACACATTGATGTCAGCAATACGTTAGCCTATATAGATTCAAGGTCTGAATTAGGAACACAGAATTTACAATGTCATAAATATGGTCATTAAAGATTCAAAATATTACTCACACACATATTTTGCTCAGATGTGTGTTTTGCACACAACCTATTTGACAATAATTAACCTCAAAAGAAAATTAAATAGAAGAGAAATTAAGAGAGAAGAGGAAGATAAGAGAAGAAGAAGGGGCAGGAGGAAAACAGGAAGAAAGAAAGGCAAAGTGAAAAACTTGCTGTCTCTGCTTTCTAACACCAGTCTCAAAAGTCATGTGAGCTTCAACTACCTTGATGAAATCAGAGGAGTAAAGACATATATGTTTAATCACCGAGGCAGATATGATTTTTTCAAAACCATATATTTTATTTAAGTATGATTTCCTTTTCATAATAAAAAATGTATTAATATGTACTTTCTGACTAATCTCAGAAATACCTGGTAATTTTCCCATATCTTTAAATATTTCTTAGAACAAATGGTCATGGGTCTTCTCATATGCCATGAGCACAGGTGTATGAGTGTGAGCAAGGTCCTGTCCCTCATCTGAGAATCCAAATTTCCTTTCTCAAGACCTGTTCATTTAATGCACCTTTTATAATTTATAGAAAACCAAAAGTTGAGCACACACAGGAGGGGTTTTTTTTTTCAGACACTAATCAGAGAAACTCTAATTCTTATGGAAAAAATGAGGCCCAAACAGAGATTTTCACCAGCTTCACTTATTGTTTTTGTACCTTACTGAGCTCTTCTAAAATTCCAGCATGCCAGAACAGTTGTGAGCCCTATCATAATTTGCACCTCTCCTGACACCCTGCTAATATCACAACTTATATGCACCACTAGGCATGGACACAGCCCGTCTTCCCCTGAAGGGTCTGCTCACGAGATGCACACGGGGACATACATAATGCAGAAGTCTACTACATCAAAAGGGGAGTATCCAGAGCGTTTCCGGTCTCTATAAGGTGTACAGAATAAGATGTAATCTTGGATGCAAGGCCAAAAATCTGGCTTCTGGAAGAGGGACACATCAGCAAAGGTTTACATATTTCTTTCAGTAAACATTTTCTCTTTTCATTAAAAGTCTAAACCAGCTTGTGGCATAGCCTGTGAATCCTGGAAGTTCTGGGGGGAAGATTGTGGTTGCCTAAATACAGCTAATTAGAAAAACCCTTTTCATTACAATCAAATTTTACATATTTTCCTGACTTCTAAGAAAAAGTTATGTAACTTTAAAAAAATTATGAAAAGTTTGACCCCTAAACACAGCGGTTTGCGGCATACAAGATGTTTACTTTCTGAGAAAATGAAACAACACGAACACCAAATTTTCCTGACTTACTCCATCTTTCTTGCTATACTTGTAGCAGGGTACCTACCTCCTGCTCCTTGCACAAGTTTTATATACATGCCACACAAACAAAAAAGAGCATATACATGAAAAGATGCAGGGGATGAAGAGAAGAATGCACGTAACTAACACAAGAAGTCCACGGTGCCTTGAGGTTACTGCACACTTTAGATACGATTTTTGATTTTTTATTTTTCCTCAGTGAATACGGAAATCCACCTCTGGGCTGGAAAGTGTAAAGACCAGGGACAATTCACAAATGTCTCGTACATGCAGAGAAAAAACTGGCAGCCAGAGGACAAATGCTAGGATTGTGTGCTTCCCAGGCCTGCAGACTTTCAATTAAATTAAGTTCTAATAATTGTGAATACATTAGCAAATATCAAAGAGTGAAATCAGAATACAAACAGAAAGGAAGGGAATATTTTTAACGGATCTGTTACTTGCAAAATAAGTCAACCGTCAACAATGATGACAATTCAGTTGAAGTTTCACAAATGCTAATCAAGGATAGGGTTTTTCAATGATTTTTAGATTAAATAAATTGAGGACTTTGAAGAAGTCTACTACATTTTTAATTTTTTTCTGCCAATGGGAATTTGTCATGCCAGCCTAAAGATTTTTTTTTTCCTGGGTATTTTTACATGCACACATACAGCCGGGAAATGGCACTCAACCCAAGAAAGAGCCAGCAAGCACAAAACTCGAGCAGGGATTAGAGTTGCACAATGCTGATGCCATGTCC
>VXAZ01004433.1:2051567-2091567 GCA_013399875.1 Gymnorhina tibicen | reverse complement strand
TCTTCTGCAAGCAGCAAAACAACAGAAGACCTGTTTAAGAAAACACTAAATTATCAGTCACACATGAACATAAGAAAGGTTATGTTTATGTCCTCATCACTTCGCTCATTAATAGAATGTGGAAACTATATGCAATTCTGTCATGCCCCTTCTCACTATCTTTCAACTTTCATAAACATTTGCCCCAGTTTTCTCAAGAGATGTCCTTGAAGAATCCAGCAACCATTTTAGGAGCGTTATTACCCCAATTTAGGAACAGGATAAGTGTGGCAGTAAGATGACTCTAATGCACCGTATGACTACACAAAGATTAATTTTACAGTGCAAACAGCAAAGTTAAGAAGCCCTGTGAATAGACCATGACACTGCACTTCCCTTTACCCCAGAAATCTACTATTCTAAAAGCCAGAGCTCAACTAGCATTATCCATTTGGACGTGTAAAGGTTCAACCAGGATACGTAAATACAGCCTAAACAAAACAATTGGGAAAATCTCCTGTTCTGAATTTGCGGTATCTGTTTCTACATATCATGACACTGAACACTTTAGGATTTCATAGCAGTGATAATGACCTATCTTACTAAGTAAACACCTCAGTTAAAGCACAGCTAAAAGTTCTGGTGAAATCTGTTATTTCATTCATTCACACAACGCAACACAAGAGTTTCAAGTAACACAGTTCTAGTTCTATAGTGGGGTAGGACTGAACCATCCACTAAATAACAAGCAACAACACCGGAGTGGCAGCTGAAGGACACACCAAGATGTTGGATAGAAAAATTCCTCTATTTAATTCTCTGTCATGTGAATGGGAAACATAAATATTATATTCCCCTGGCAGAGCTTCAGAACTATGAAGGCAAAGGGCAATCCCCAGCAGGTGAGAAAAAGTATCTGTTGGGAAAATAACCAAAATTTGGAAGTCCTTCCCTTGGGTGATATCAGTAACCATTCAATTGAATAGAACCTATCTATTCTTATCTTATTCCTATTATCATGGCATCCAAGAACCATTATCATTTGCTCTTCTTGGTGACTAATGCTGAAACAACCATGACAAGAGGAAACAGAAAATAAATATAAAAATAACTCCAATGCAGATTTTAGTGGAATAAAGCCTTCTAGATATGGATGTAAACAACAAGCTTATTTATTTGTGCTCCGTAAATATATATATTTATTTTTCAGTTTGCTGAGCTAAGAAAATTAATTATTTTCAAACTGTTGAGGTCAGGAAGGGAAGGTTGGAAGAGGGTGAATGTTATACAAGGCTTTGCCTCAAACAAATGAAAACCTTTGAGTGAATTATGGTCTCACTAGTTTCTTTTTTAAGACACATCAAGGCATTTCAGTATGTGTCAATAAAAGCCCACCTGGAGGAAGAAATTACAGAGCACTGGAAAGAACGCCAAGATTACTCAAGTCTTTGTGTTTTCATTTGTTTTAAATCTGTGTGTTGTTAAAACAAATGTAGAAATTAGCCATATGGGAACTTAGTTTTGGTGCAATATCTTCATCTGTCACCGCATTTGGAAAAAAAGCGCACACACAACAAGATCAGTGGCCAGGGAGGGAGGGTGAGAACAGCGCACAAGGAAACAATGCTGAACATATGCACAGGATTTCGACCTCGCAGCATGGTGACTAATGATTATTTCATAAATATTGAAGCTGGGATGGATTCTTATTACTGTAGGGGTACATTTTTAAAGATCATCTAACAGTTATTATATAGGAAGGTAGCTCACACCTCTCACTGGGACAACCTGCCCTTCTACTCAGTGTTTCTTACCCAAATGCAAACCACACACTATTTTCAATTCAAACCTTAGACCCAATCCATGTAAGACAGGAGCTTAATAGCTTTCCAAACTCTCATTTGGCCTCAGTTATACAACCAGCTGACACCAAAAATAATTAATGCCCTTTAGGACTCGCATCTGCTCCTATGGTTCCATGTCAAGGTTTTTAATTGGGCTATTTTGGCATTTGGAGACAATGGCAAGGTGAAATAACCTTTCTTTAATATTTCTGAGGTCAGAAGTTAGTCCTGCCAAAGGTCATCCTTCAGGTTCACAAATGAGTCATTTGTATCACCTAATGCAATCTGTGACTTGCAAATTGCACTGGGAGATGTTCTAGTGCATTAATTAGTCCATGTGGTGAATACTGAATTCATCATTACCAGTGAAGCCTGTGCAGGCGTGCCAATACTCGTTTTGGTGGGTTGCAGTAGCTGATTATATTACATATTCTCCTTCAAAACGTGGCCTTTAATATCAGGCCTTGTTTCCTGCTAAAAGCAAAGACAAGGACAAACCAATACTCTCTGGACAGTGCAACACAGAAAACGTACACGTCAGGAATTCTCCAAGTGTGCAAGGAGCCACCTCAGCTCATTCCTTTGGGTTCTGCATCCCAGACACTGTCATCGAGTACATCCCCAACCAACACCATTGCTGGACTCTACTCAAGTAGTCAGAAGACAAGTGGAAACTTCAGAAACTGGGCTTAGTTGTCTCCTGCTCGTCTGAGCCTAAAGAGTAGTTCTGATTTATTTAAATTTTTCTTTGTTAGCTGGTTGGCTGGTTGGTTTTCTCCATAGCTGTGGGGATTACAAGCTTTAAAAACAGACAGGCATAAGCAGTAATTAACTGCAATCCTCTAGTGACCCCATGTCTACAAAAGCAGGGCCTTTTCTAAAAGCACAGTGAAATTGCAATAGCACTACTAACATCTTTCAGAGAGGATCTGGTTATCAGACAAATGTCCCAAGATTCACAGATTTTATTTCCAAAAGTGATGTGTCACTATCATCTTGTCATCTTGTACACCTGCATAGGGCAGAGCCACCCTCCTCAGGCCTGAGGATCCTTCTGGGGCAGAAGGGGGATTTCTCTCGTGTTTTTCCCCACATGCTTCCATGCCCCAAATCTCCCCCTGCGCTGCTGCTCCGTGGCTGGTGCTCATTCCTCACAGCTGCCTGCCCCACACCGCTGCTACATTTAGGGCCCCTCTGTGCCCAAAGATCGGTCAATACCAAACCCAAAGCCACTTTTTAAAAATCAACATTCAGTCAAGCTTCTTTGCTGCACAGAAACCTTGCAGAGAATTTCACCCCAAGTCACAGTCTGATTTTTCAGCTGGTTGGCAGCTATTGCCTATAATGAAGGGATTATTAATTTCTGTTTCAAAGGGATAGGAGATCAGGATATGGACACGGCATGACTGTACCATCTGTGCGGTTGACATATATTGATTCATACCATCTTCCCATCTGTCCTTGACACTACAGAGCATCAGAGGTCACAATCAACTCTTTGCTGGAATTCCCCCAAAAAACAAGTTTTCATCCAGTTCCCTGTCAAAAAAACACTTTGAACCACTTTTGCAGAAAATGGATCACCTCTTCAGTTATTATGGAAACAGATCCTGAGCCCCTAGTTTGGCCTTCTAAATATATCCCACACAAGAGGTATAATAATGACAAATATTATCACACAACAACAAATAGGCACTTCAATGTCCCTTAACAAAAGGCTCAGGCTAAAATATTGTTCTTGAAACAGAAAGGGATTGAAGGAACTATTAAAATTACTAAAGTTCTAAAATGATTTGCATACATATATTACACTAGGTGCAACAACCAGTCAGAGCAGAAGGTTGAGAAATGTGAAGCTGGGTGGCACAAGCCTATGGAAAGTGGTGGAAAAAAAGAGAAAACCTGTAGCTGAGTAAATCAGGAAATGTATCAAAGTCTCTGGAGACGACCTAGTTTTGTTTTCATGATAGGTATCATTTTTTTTCCTGTCATCCTATGCAAATTGCTAATAGCTCGGAAATGAAAACTTTTGAAATGGCCATTTTCTGGCTTTTGTCAGTTTAAATATTTCATCTGGCAGAGCCCACAGTGTAACTGGAAGCACCGTGTGTAATCTAGGCTTAAGCAGTGCTCATGCGAGACTGTATTTTCTGTGAGTTACAACTGTCTCAAAACAGCCTTAGGTTAAAACATGTCATGCCTTTTCTTTCACTGCAAAGAACTGGCTGAAGAAAATCTAACCAGATTTGAGCGAACTCAGACTTTTTAAAAGTCTGTGGTAGGAGGAATGGCAAGTAAACAATCATTTTTTTGTTTTTGCTGTTGTCACAGAAATGACTGCACAAGCCGTTAAAATTAAATAACAGAGTTTAGTCCTCACGCACTGCTTTCCCCTTTGGGCTAAACCAAGCTAAACTAAGTGAAATCTCAAACATTCTCGCGCCACCTTTTTTTACACTTAAAAAATAGGAAGGGAAAAGGACAACATGGTCTGTTGGAGTATCACATCTGAAGGTGTGGGCCCTGATTTGATTTACGGCCATGGCTCACACTACTAAACTCTACCAGGATCAATTTCTTTACTCACAGCGTTAACACAACGTGAAATCTCTCTGCTGTTGTCAGAGTGCAATAGCGAGGAAAAGCCCCAGAGAAAGAGCTCCTGCTGGATCCAACTTGTGGCTCCAACATGGCAACTCCCTGCGTTCAGCCAACAGAAACATGGCCAAAAAGCCATGGACCGGGCCAGCTAGGGATGCTCAGGTGACAACAGCACCTTGGCAGGTACATTCTACCTGGTTACCCATCCCCGTTTGCCAGGACAGCCCAGCCAAGGACAACCCGACACATTTCACAGCAGCTGTGCAAGCTCCTGCATTTATTTTTTTCCTGAACGACCCAGCCGGGTTCTGAAACTCAACGCCAGCAGCACACCACTGTTGTGGTTTACACCTGATACCTCCCCTCTGCATCATCTGTGCTCGCCCAAGTGAGGAATTTTATGAATTGACTTTTGAGCGCATCCATCCACAACAGGTGACGGCACACCGGGGTGCGTTGGCTGCCGGCCCTGCCTGCGCCCTGTGCCAGGCAGCTTCCCTCGGCCCTGCCTTGGGCTGTGGGCTCTGCTGGGTGTTTGTGTTCGCTTCCAGGGGATTAAACAGCATAAGGCAGGGGGGANGCTGAGGGGCCGCCACAACATGGCGCCGCGGCCAATGGGGCACGCGCGGCGCCGGCCCGCGCGGCACTGCCACCTGGCGGCCGCCGCCGCGCACTGCGCCCACCCCGGATCTTCCCAAAAACCCCCTAATTTTTGTCACCGAAAAACGCGTAATTTTTGTCTTCCCCCCCAAAAAAAACCTAGTTTTTGTCACCCCCGCGGGGAAACACCACAAGATGGGCGGGCACAGGCTCCCTCACAGGCTCCCTCACACACGTCCAGCCTTGGGGTACCTGGCGGTGTGAGGCCCAAGGCTGACAACATGAGGTGGCGGCGTTAATGAAGTAAAATATTGCCACGTTATTGTTAATCTCTTAACAAATGCATTGAAAACCGGGCACCATCCATTAAAAGCTGCCCAGGGGTTGGAATGTGAGCGGGCAGGTTTTCTCCATGTTAATTTACAGCGGGCAAATCAGAAAGTAAAAGGACCTACGCGACTTGCAATCCAGTCAGTTTAAGAGTGCACACGTGAAACGAAGCTTTGGGATTTACCGTTTGACTCCTGGCCAACTTTTAAGGTTTCACAATTGCCTTCCTTTTATGTGTTTTTTTTCCTCCACAAAAATCCTTTTTTTTCCCCCCCTCAAAAATACATTTTTTAACTCCCACTACATCATGTGAAAGCAGCGCACCAAGAAACGGAAAAGTGAAGGCTTGGTCCACCTCCCATGAAAGCTCGGTGCAATATCAGACACACTCTAAGTCTCTACTTGTATTAAACAGAAAACCCATCTAAAATGAAACCTTCTGAAACTACTAGGTGGTTAAGTACCTTGAAAATCGTGTTTCAAGGGTACATCAGGGGATTTGTCTTTGCTGAGGTGGATGAGAAGCCAGCCCTTTCAAGGTATTTGCTGTAGACATCACAAGAAATCAAAGTCCTGGCGCCTATAGGAGCTGAGGCACCAGAGTGGCTGATCAGAGCCCGGGGATTTACACTCACAACAGTTACTGACAACAAATTGTAGGTGCTCTGCAAACCCCCGCACGCTGAAGTGCGAACAGCGTCTGAGACACAAAGTACCAGGGCTGCCCTCAAGTACAGCGCTAATGACACCATCGGAAATTACAGCAAATAAACCAAATAGCAGAGGAACTATGGAAAAAGAGGGAACACCCAACAGGTCAGCTTCCATTAGTTTTCATACCTGTCTGAGTCCGTGTTATTTCACTTTGTAATAAAAGGATAAGGAGATCTTTGTAGTTATTTCACTGAGGTCAGAGAGGGTGACGTGCATCTAGAGCAGCCTTCATAACCAAGCAGCAGGAGCATTACTGATCAGCTCAGAACTCACCTGAAGGCTAAAGCCTGAATTGTATTATCATTTACTTTTGTGAATCTGTTATAATGCCTGTCATTCAGTCTAGCTTTTACCCATTCCTGTGTTTATTCTGTGCGTGCTCTGTCTCTTTAATGCAAATGAACGTGTTTATGTGTTGGTTTGTTGTTTGTTTTATTTTAATAACTAAATGTTTTTTAAATGAATAAATGCTAAAAAAAACCCAAACAAAACCCAGCCAGATTTCTGTGATTACAAATTCACTTTACCTTTTCTCTACCTCCAGAGCAATAGAGTGATCCAGGAATCAACTATCACTTATCCCTGTAACTTCCTGTAACCTTCCTGTCTGGGCACAGCAAAGATAACCTCTGCCCCACAGGGCTCACAGTCTAAAAAGCTTTGTCCCACATAACCTCATCTCAGTAACCCTTTCTGCATCTTCCTCCTCCATTTCTTTGCCACGCATGCTTTAAGAAATAATCTCAAGTGCTTCCCTGTCTTCCTTTTTAGTGATTCAAAGGGAAGCAAAGGCTAGTTGTGGTCAACAAGTGAATGCTGCAGAATCACAGTAATTAATCCTCGCACGTGGAACAAAACCACCCTCCACATCTACCTGCTTGTTCTAAGGCAAGGAGACGTTCCTACAGCATCTCACGGGCACAACATCTAACACAAAATCAGCGACACTTGCCACAAGCAGACCAGAACAATGTTTTGCTTCCTATGAAGACCTTCAAGCAGTTGCCACTGGCAGCAAATAAACCACATAATTCTCTGTTAAATAAGTTACCAGAAAATAAAAAATAGAAAGAAACCCCATTACTTAACATATTCATCCCCACATCTGGATGATAAAATATAATTCTTATGGCAAAATATAATTTTTAGGCGCTATGTTCCCTATCTGCAATTACATCAAAATCACATTAATTGAGCTATAACACTGTCAGGCCCAGCAGCTGGGAGGCACATCCATACATTCTAAAGAGGTGGCCATTAATTCAGCGCTCCACAGCGTGGCAATGAAGCTGGGATGTCCGTTCCCCAACGTGATTTACTGTCTTTCAAGCTGCTTAAGTGGGAACCTCTACAAAAAGATTTAAGTTAAGTGACTCTTATGCCGAGCTGGAGCTCATTTATTATTGAATTAAGTTTTCATTTCTTTTAAAGGGAAAGAGAAATACAGTTTTATTTGAAACAAGGTAAAACAGTTCAGAGGAATCAACTATTACAATTTAGAAAGTAAGAATATGTATCAATGAGTGACGGTGGCATTTTGCTTTTCTATTGGTGTAATGATAAATTTAAAAATTATATATATACTTACAGAAGAAATGCACATATATATGGTTTATGTATAGATGTATGTATACAGATATGGAAAAATATATATATAGAATTAGAAATGTAGGTACAGATTAAATGTATATCATTTGTATCTGAAACATTTATGAGCCTAAGTCCCAAAACTAAACATAGGCTTAGCTTTAAGGCTATATATGCCTGGTACCTTAGCACCCTTTTTCATATACTAGCAGTTCTGTCTCTTTAAATAATGTATTCAACCAAATTCTAGTTCATAAAATATATTGTACTTTATTTCTTTTCAATAAAAAAAAAAGACTTGCACCTGGTCCTCAAGCACCTTAGTTAAATGGTGATAGAAAGGGTGGGTGTTGTTTTTGTCATGTACTAAAAACTGAGTCCGAGAGAGAAACAGAAATTTATCCTTCCCAAACAGCAGGTACCCAATTTCTGCCCTGAAATTAGAACATCAGAACACAGCAATCACAGCAATATTTGGCCTCTGTCCTCTAACCACATGAAAAAAATATATTGAGCTAAATTTGCTGCCAGCTTAATTTTATTGAAATTAGTGGAGTTTATCCAACAAAATATTTGGCATCTTACATTTGATAGGCAAAATGTGCCAGTGCAGGCAATAGGATTTGGAGGGAAAGCAGTTATTCTGCATGCTTAATATTTCTGCATTGGCTAAATATTTCTCAGTAAAATATACTTTAAAATAATAATTAAAATTTGCCAGGACCCCCATAATGGTGTCATTTACACTCCAGTCACATGAGTCTACAGCACAAGACCCTTTCATAATTAGGAACGTACACTATATAAGCTCCCTCCCTAATTAGCAAATTATGTTGAAAATAGCATCCTGCTAATTAACGGTTATTATGGCATTTCTGAAGCTGAAGCTTTAATTATCACCAACCTAATGATTGTGTACAGAAAAAAACAACTTTTTTTTCCTTAAATTATCAATAAGGGCAGGAGATTATTATCAGGCGAATCTGCTGACGGCTGATTAATTTGTTTGATGCAAAGTTGCTGTGTGTTTCATATTATTTTATCGAAGTTGCAGGAAAAAGGTACATAATTTGGTTTCATTAGCAACTACTGCTATTTATCACTAGAAGATACCCCTCCCTTTTTTGTTGTTTGTTCAATTCCCTCTGTGTTTTTGCCTGCACCAGCATCAAAGTCAAGAGCAGGAAGTTTTAATTAAGTGACACTAATGAGGTCGTTGAAAATGATACTTCAGCAATTCAGCATGCTGTTAAATGTGTTTATTCTATAATGTCATCAAAGGTGATTGTTTTCCCTTGTAATAGATAAAATTCATTACCATAAGCATTGTACTTTTGAGTGTTAGAGATACAAAATGCGAGTTAGTCAGGTGTGTCTGTTGCACATTTCATCTCATCTACCTCTGTAAATGAATTTGCATCTAAAACTATCCCTTGAAAAGGAAATGTAGCATGAGCTGTAGTTGTAAGGGGCTTTTTGTTTAGCAATAGCTAGCTGTGAGTAACCTGCTTGAGTGTGATGATTGGAGACCTGCTTTTAGAGCTGCCAAGCCATTCACGAGTGCATCTCAAAATTCTCTTGGCTGGAGCCTATTTTGCTAGTCCTAATCAAACAGTTTGAATGAATCATTTCCAGTTTGCAAAGGAGCAGTAGAGTAGTGATAAGAAGAATACCAAGATTTTAAAAATCAAAGAAATCATGATAGGCTGAAAATATAGTAAAGCAAGACATGTTTTGTAAGGAGAGGTTGTCATCTCTTAGACCACCTGAACTAGATGGAGAACACCAAATCTGAATCGGGAGTAGCTACGAGCATTTCTGAATCTCTGCTGCTCCGTTCCTCACTGGGGATTTGGCCATATAGAAATAACCTTTGTTTGGCCCCACATTTGCACAGGAAAAAAACCTTAGAGATGTTTTTTAAGATATGGCTCCTACAAACACACAAAACCCAGAGATCCTGTAAGCAGAGCTAATGAAGAGATAATTCATGTCTATAGATCTGGCATGAGCAGGGGCTAAAAATTCACAAAGGATCCTAAATGTTTGGACAAGACAAGCCTTGTTGGAAAGAATGTTTGTATCAATGTAGCACCTGGTCTGATCAATCCTCAAGTTGTTTGATTCCTTGACAAATACATTCCAGAATTTAAAAAAAATTTAATACTAATCTTAAATTTATTTTGCAGAACTATGTTCAAAACAGAAGCTGACTCTGAAGTACAAAGCTGAACATAATAAGGGAGCGATAAGCAGGCTTAAATGGGGTTTAGCTCTCCTGACACCTTGCAGTAGGTTAAAGACACGGACATTCAGCTTAACTCAGAACATAATACAGCCCACAGTACTTCCTGACAACCCACTTCAACCCCAAAATTTCACTCATATGATTAAAAACGTCAAAATGTTGCTTTTCTGCCCTTGTATGCTAAAAAAATAAGGAAGTAGGTACATGTGAACACTAAGGAGTGTAAAAATACAGTTCACATTTTCATTGTGTTTTTTTAAACTACTACAGTTCTGAGATTCTGAAGTTTTCCATATTTAGAGTAACATGAAACAAAAAAACTAGAGAAATAAGCTCTATGGGAAAAGTCTCCCTTTTCTTCCCTGAAGAATGGAGGCAATGATTTGTTTTGGTTTACATCAAATTAATTTTTAAAAACTCAGTTTCTTTCCAGCAATTTTTTTTTAAAAGTCAGATGAGGCAAAACCAAAAAAACTACAAGTTATTCAGAATGCCAAAGCACCACAAATATTTTTCAGTGGCAAAAGTCCAGTGTTTCCAATAAATAGCATTTGGACACTGCTCAATTGCTGAGTGAAATACGACATGGCATATGCAGGCTTAATACTGGAAATCTTTACTTACAGTTCAAATTTAGAGCTGCCTTTCAAAGCTTTGGTCTTAGTTTTAAACACCTGGCCCATCCTGCATGGCTTTCCATCTGCCTGCAGGGAGAATGCCCTCCAACTCAAACAACGTAAAGCCACCAAATTCACCTTGTCCTTTGGTCCATGACAAAAATGGCCAGGGCCATTTGGATTTGTCGGTCCAGCCCTCCGGAGAACCCAAAGAACACAGCATTCCCTGATGTGATACTGCAAAGAGATGCTTCACCCTGGGAATATGAATTGTATTTGACAGTGTAAAGCCACTGACTTCCCCCAGTTGTCACCCCTTGCAGTTGCTAACGCTGCAGGGACACATCAGAATATACTGGAGGTAAGAGAGTCTCATCCTTCCTCCTTGAAGTCAATGGCAAAACTCCTATCAGTTTCAATGGGGCAGAGCTGGACCTTTAATGAGAAATAAACAGTTGCCAAAGTGATTTTTTACAAATAATAGTTACAGTGGCACCACAAACAAGCTGTGATGGCTGGATAAGACATGAAAAGAATTTTCGCTTTACAGTCAGGAGCAGGGAATTAGAAATTGCCTGCAAACTCACCCACCCATCCCCACGGCAGGAGCCATAAATCATCATTTTGTCCACACTGAGCAAAAAGCAGGAATCGCAGCAAGATGCAGGGAGAGCCGCCCTTCATGTGGACAGCAGGGGACACGTCTGGGTCACATGACCCCTAACCTTATCTTTATTTTTCCATCAAGCTCTGTGACATTTGTCCTTTTTCATTCAATAAGATGCAGGACTATTTGCCATTTTCAAGTAACCCCATTATACAGTACTTCCCATTGACAGACGCATCCCCGCAGCACAAGGTGCTTTAACTCTTTCTAATAGGTTTCTTCCTGACTCCTGTATCCCAAGTGGGATTTTGTGTTTTGTTTGCTTTGACAAAAAGAAGAAAGGGAAAAAAGAAAGAAAGAAACATACCCCCTGGGAAAGTTAACCTCAAAACATAACATTTCCAAAGCAGGATAAACCACCATCGTAACTGCAGAGGACAACATAATTACAGGCAAAACCATAGAAAAACAGATGTACTGAGCAAGCAGTCTTGGCAGTCCAAAGTTAGAAGGTCAATAGGTTGGGTTGCCTAAATTGTAGCTTTTTAAAGCAGGCATTAGTTTCTTTCTGCAGATTAGCCACTTGAGGATCTATATTTTGTCTGAAATCACAGGCACCTTCTCATCCAAAAGCCCGACTTCTCCAGAAATATAAAAATTGACATAAAACTTCATTCCAACTGGTACAAAGGGCTGGGGAGGAGCTGTGTGTAGAAGCCGACAATTTGCATCTCCAGAAGGTTTCTACCAGCTTCATAAAATATTGTCTCCTATCAGTGACTGAAGATTGGAGCTGCTTTGTCCTTCTGTCATCTGAAGGGGCCCATCCTGTTGTCAGTCTTCCAAGGTGAGAGGATATCCCATCTTTATCTATCCTCTACAGACTGAACGTATCCTCAGGGGAACAAGTACCCTTATATCTGTGCTCTGACATATTTTTCTGGAAAGCTGAACGATGTACCCACCTGCTCTTCCCATGATGTTAAAAATTTCCACACAGGCCCTGACAATTTTAATAGATTGGAAGGAGTAAGGAAGAGCTACTCTTCCCTTTTCACTGATAAGAAACTGAGGCCCAAAGAAACTTTGTAAAAGAAGTTATTCTGGCAAACCAGGACTTTGAGAAAGAATCTCTCTAGTGACCATCAGCAGCCTTATGGCTCTCAGCAGCTTTCCTCCACCTCCACAAACACACATGGCCTCCCTGCCACAAACATTGTTGATGAGCTCAGCCTTCAAGATAGAGAACCGTTGCAAAGGGGAAAGACCCAGACTCCTGAACAGAGGACAAGATGAAATACTTCAGGCAAACACTTTGGTGCCTGCTCAGTCCAAACAATACCTGTCCTCATAATGCCTGCTGAGAAGCAATTAGAACGATGTTCTTCACAGATACATTTCAAGGACATCTCCAAGTCACTAAAGTGTTTTTAAAACTCTGTGATGTAAATTTGTTTATTGTATTAAAGTCATATGTTCAACCTCTCAGGTAAAGTCCAGAGAAAGGATCCCTCTCTCACATGGCACAAAACCTGGTGGAGCAAAGGTACAGTTGACATCCACAAATACTCAAGAGAGTTTCACTGCCTCTGAAGGTCCCTCTAGCCCTACCTCTGCTCTACTGAGAAAGGAGGAAAGCATTGCTGTGCAGCACAGAGGTGCCTTCACCATGGTTAACTCCTCGCCCACACACAGAGTAACCGTGGGTCATTGAGGAGGCAGAATTTCAGCCTGAATGCAAACACGAGATGTGGACCAAGAAAATGCCCTACGGGGTTTTTTTTCTCCCCATGTGATTACAGGCACATTCAGATTCTCTGAAAAAAATGACGCTCTGTTTAGTCACTACAGGAAGGAAAGCACCACTAGAAGCAGCGTCACTGGGGTGTCCAAACCACATACTCAAAGGCAGAAGTTTAGTCATTTGTAGCTGACTTCCAGCATATCACAGTGCTCATGTGAGTGAATCCACCTCTGTGGCAAAAATCAGACAAAGACCAGCAGTTCTGGTTCTGTTCTTTCCTTAGTTTATATTTGACCAGTAGCAGTCTCAAATGCAACCTTAAACCATGTGCTGTAACACAAGAGATGATGACAACCATGGGAAGAGTCTCAATACAAACTCTCAGCACTCATTCCGTGCCAATCCATCCCCATACCCTCCTGAAAAGTACCTGATTTGTGTTAGCAACAATTCCAAATGACACCACTGAGGTGGATGGGGAAAAGCAAGTACCACAAAGAGGATCGCAGATCGGGATAGAAGTAACTAGAGGCTTTCTGTGGCAGCACTTGATAGCAGCCAGTAAATACATCCCAGATGTGAGGTATAATGACATTTCTGAAGGGCAGTTGATGCATGTGTGCACCCAGACGTCCCTACCCAGAATGACTGTCAATGTGATGACTTCCAGCAAACCTCTGAGATGCCGTAAGATCACTGTACAGCCGGTGGACAGCAAATTAAACATGTGACATGGCTGCAAAATGATCAGTGAGTTGGAGCCAGATGTACAAAGGTGGCTTGTGATGATCAAATGGCACTGGTGGGGATGCACCTACGGCACTGTGATTTCCAGACAGCAAGATTAGGCAAGAAATATTTGCAAATTAGAGGGAGATAAGAGAAAAGTGACAAAAATTTTCAGTGACATTCAAGGAAAAAATAGATAAAGTAAAGTACCAGATAAGCTACAGACTTGTAGGCATGCATTTATTTTCTGGTGATAATAATTGAATTTCTTTTACAATTAAAAAAATAAAACCCAACCATAAAGCAGCAGTTTCATGAGAATGGTGGAATCAATAAATGAACTCTTAGGCAATGGTGGAGCTGCACAGACAAGTTCTCAGAGAAAAGCTGCAATATGTTTACCCTTATCATCTCTGACTGCAGTTCAGTGGTCATGCAGCACTGCAGAGCTGACACATCCTGCAGCTTTGCTCTCAGGATGGACACTGCCCACATCCCAGCTGTGGGAAAATGAAGCCTACGCTCCTTGTCCCCCAGTCCTCAAGATTAAAGAGCTGTCGGTGCATTCTGCTGTTGCTCCTCCCCTTGCCCAAAGGAAATCAATGAGTGTTGAGATTTTATTCTGACATACACAGAGAAAATATCTGCTATGGACACAGAGGGCACAGAATTGCCTCACAGTTGAGCCACAGTTCTGCTAAAGTCAGGTGACTGCCAGCACTCATTCAACACACTCCAGATATTCAAAATGCAGGTCAGGGACAGAGTCTCAAGTGATCAGTGATAGGTTTCCAGCGGCACATTTTATACTGACAAATGAAAGTTTCTGTGTGGTGTCCCTTCTTATAAATATTTCTACAAAATTTTTGTGCACTTTCAACAGAAAGTGGAACTTTAAAAGACTCTGTCTAAGAGAGCTACTGGATCGAGGACTCTGGTGCAAAATATTTAAAACCTGGACTCAAATCCTTGATCTTAGATACTGCAAAGACTAGAAAATTAAATGGGAAAGTTTCACATTTTTTGCAGACTGGAATTCTTGGTTTTCAGTCAGCACTACTGAACCCTCACAGCTGGGTTCAGCTTCCCAAGGACCTCTGGAACCAACAATTCCCCAATTCCCATTGAAACTCTCATGACCGCACTCCCAGAAGCCTACAGTATTAGAGATAGGCTCAAAAATACACAGCTTTCAAAAGACTGTGGTACCAGGCATGGCCGGTGAGTTTTTTTGGCTGCCCAGACCCACCCATCCAGACAATGTCACAATCCATTCCCAGGCCACTCAAGTGCATGGTTGGCTCCCATTTAATTGCTTCATGTCTTGATTTCCTGTTCTTCACTTTCACGATTTATTTTCTCTCAGCTTCCTGCCATGTGTTCTCATCTTGCAAAAGACAGGATGCCATTTGCATTCACAAACTACCAGGAGATTTTTACTGAACTGTAAAAGTTACATCGTCGGACATTATTTTGCCTATATCAGCACTGGGCTGACATGCAAAGCTGAAACTTAGTATGATGTTGTTCATCCCTCTCTTGCGTTCGGTTTCCATGTTGGAAAAGCCAGTCCATAGGCCAGGAATATAGGATTTAATCTGATTATTAAAGGATGGTAACACAAAAAATTCAGAATACTCTACATGGGAAAAGTTTTCAAATATGAAGCAGATGTTATTATGCATTCAGTATACATTTTATTCTTCTTCATTAATTTTTTCAAATTTAAAGATCTTATATTGTACTTATATTGTAACCATGCTCCACAATTTCCACTCGCATTACCTTACTATATGTAAGACAAAGAAAAAATATATTAATAGGTTCTATTGATTATCTGCTTAATGCAACTGTGTTACTAATCCCCACACCTCAGACTCCAAATGCACTGTGCAAACAGTCCATAATAAAGTGGTTTTAAAAAGCAGGGAAAGCTTGCAGAAGACCCTTCTAATATTAAATAACAATTTCCAATTTTTTTCTGAACTTTAAGGAATAGAAACTGTCTTTTATAAATAAGGATCAGTAACACTGCAACCAAACACCTTCTTTGTGGTTTAACAAAAAGTAGATTTTATTTTAAACGGAACATTCAATACAGACAAAAGGTGCTCTCTCTGACAGAGGGCACCAAAAGTAAGAACCCAGCATTTTAAAACAGTTCTTACAATTACAAGTCATGCTTTAGTAGCTTGAAATGCCTTATTTGTATAATTTCTCCTTCTGGGTGAACAAAATTTTAAAAGGAAATGAAGCATTGTAATATAAACTACCACCTATATATACACCTTACGCTCGCACTATAAATATTATCAGAAGCAAAAAAAAAAAAAAGCAGCCAGTGCTTTTCCAAAGGAAGAAGACTTTTTTTGTTTCAGTCTTTCTTGATCTTTTGTTGTGACTCTCCCTTTGATTGACAGGTGGCATTCTTGTCTTTATGGATGGAGAAGCAAAGCCCTTGATGGTTATCGACATAAGGAAATGTCATGTCTGACTATGTTTCAACAGGACCTTTTTCCCCCTCATTTTCTACTCCTTCCCCTCACTTAATTTAGTATACTTAATGCCAAAGAGTCCCTCAAATATGAATTTATAATCCAAACACTAATTGCAGTCAGGAAGCCAAACCTGGCATTTAATTGCCATTTGGTATTAAAAGTCACATTTGCAACAAGTGTCCTTACAAGGTAAAGTTGACCAAGTTCCCTTTTCCTTTGCCCCTGTGCAACCAAAACACTCCTTGGCCTTAAACCTTTGAGCTGGTGGTGGAAATGTGCTGTTGGGTGACCAGCGTAGCTCCATTGTGAATTACATCATAATGCAATTCATTCAGAAATTCATTCAGAAACCAGAAGTGGAGGGGAGCAGCAGAGCGGGGCTGGCAGAGCAACACGAGGGCAATTCACCCCCGCGAGAGGCTCAATGCCATTCCTGGCAAAGAGGGGCACCACCCCCATTTGTGTCCGAAATAATTCTGTGACAATGACACTCCTTGAGCACAAGGCCTCACCCAGCATCAGGGGGAGCGCAGGGACTGAGGGAATTGTGCTCCCCACAACCCTGGGTTTGGCTGGGGGAGTCTTTGTGGTGCATCACACCAGTGGCATTGACCAGTACATGCCATTAGCCCACCCACAGCATATCAGCAACATGGACCATCCTTCACTGGCCCTAAAGGACACTGCTGCCCTCCACGCTATCCCCAGTTCTGCCCTGTACAATATTCCATGTTAAAAACCCCACTGTTCCTTCATGCCGTGCACAGGCTCCAGACTACCTCTAACTTATTCCTCTCCCCCTCATGCACCCTTCTCCTTGCTTTGTCATGTCTGAAATTAATTTGTTCTCATCTCAAGCAAGGATCGTATCTTTTATCTGCATTGTGAAGTGCCCAAACAGCATAAAAATTGTATCTTTGGTGATGTCAAATAATAAATAATAACAATAGGGCAGACTGGGAATACTTTGTCTGGGATAATGCATCCATGCTCTCTCTACCATGACCCTAATTCATCTGCATAAATTTCCAACATGTTTTATATGCATTATGCTAACATTTTGACCACTAACCACAGGGTGAAGAAATGTGACATAGGAGCTGGTTTTCTGCAGCCAGAATTGGGTATCTCTAATTAAAATATAAAGAATGGGAAACTACTCCCCAAAACACATCTGTCCCTTTGAGTGGATCTATATTGCATCCCAGGTGGAGAATCCAGAGGCCTGATTGTACTTGTTACTCCATGAATGTCTCATGCCTTGCAGCAAGCAGACCCCAGGCAGGTGAATTGCCCTTCCTCTGACACTTTTGCATGAAGAGCTTCACAGATAGGTAGATTTTCAGTTACTTTCAAACTAAAATGCTGTGTGTTGCTTCTATGTTATGAGCAGTGTTTTGGGGTCTGATGCCTCTATTGTGCACTGAAATAACAGGACCAGACCCTCACACCAGGCAGCAGGAGCTGTGCAAGGACATCTTGCAAGGTTTGGATGTCAGGTTAATGTTTCACTGAATCACGTCACCCCAACTGCAGAGCAGATGCTGCAGGTGGTACCCGTGGCACTTGTCAAAGTTCCCAAACACAACCAAACTTTCCTTCCCATCTCTTTGCCATATATCTCCTGACTTTTAAATCCATATGCTTTCAGGCATACACAGGGCAAATGCTTTACCCAGAAAACTGAATAAAGAATACCCAAGTAATTATATTTCTTCTCTGCCATTGGATTCAATCTCACAAATGCAAAACAAAAACATCTGAGAGTAGAAGAGGATGCCTGGCCTCTTCTTCTCCATAGCAGGAGTACAAAAAGCAAGTTCAGAGTCAGATTTATACAGTCTAAGGCCAGCTTGTCTCTAGTTACAAGTTGTGCTACAGAAAAATGCCAGAAGAATTCTCTAAGCAGCGGAACAAAGAGGAAGAGAGACCTGAGCCAGTTCTGAAACAATTACGTTACTTCAATTGAAGGAGTGCTTGGGAAGACAATCACATGTGGGATGCATGAACATTCCTATTTCTTCTAGTTAAGTACTCCTGCTTTTCCCTCATCTTGTCACTGAATGCATTTCTACTCCTTTATAGCCAGCCAAGCTATAAAATTCAGCATGAGCTTGAAGTATACTACATGCTAATTTTGTATTGCCCTAATAATGCTCAGATTTACTGGGATCTATTCTCTCACTGATGCATATTTGTAAGTACTATTAACGTTAATGGGAGTTACCAACTAATTAGAAAGGAGAACAAAATCTAGGCTATAGGATGCAAATTAGAATAGTGGCTGTGTCACTTATATTCCCGCTGAGGAATTACAGAGTAGAGCAATATCGAGGACAGTGACTCTAAATTCGGTTGATTATTTGCCTTACATTTTACACCCTTGAACCCACAACAAAACAAAAACACTTGAAGGGAAATATCCAGCCAGGTTATTAAAGTCTATCGCATAATCACAAAAATCTCCAAGCTAGTTCTCAAACTGAGAGAAAGACTTGAAAAGTCCTAATCTGGCTCACTTAAACACACTCGGCAGAGAACTGTTGCAAGGTGTAGCTAACAATTAATATTTTTAACAAGCTGGTCAAGAGAGTGTAGCTCAGTGAGTCTGTGTATTAAAAGGGCATTGTTAGCACACTGCTTGGCTTTTATGAGGTGAAACAATCCAAACCTACTTCAGTGCATGGAGTGGTTTGGAGAGGTTTTATTTTCATCCTTAAAGTCCAGGGTGGCTTTGGCATAATAAAGGTCATATCTCCTAATCATGGTAATGTTCACACACAGCAATATGAGCTCATTGCAGAGAGCTCCAGCACTCAGAAATCCCCCGGTTAGAAGGTGTCACCGATTAAACTATCGCATTTCAAAGGCTTCCATACAGTAAATAGGAAAGAAAAGAAGAAAAGGAACCGTGGCCTTTTGTTATTCAAAAAGCTACGGAGAGCGATAATTAACCCATTTTTGTTGAGAAATCATTTGGACAAAAGTCAAGGGATTGCCACCCTGTCAATTGTTAAGTCTAGATAAGGACATTATATTCCACTGTACAAAGAGTGACTGAAGATAGTGAATAGAAAGTAGGCCACTACTATGACTTTCCCTAGTCCATCGAAAAAGAGGTCTATTTTTTTCCACAAAAGAGGTAATATAGTAAAAAATTCTCTTCCTACATTAAAAACATAACTACAGTGCTTGTTTTTGCATTTTGTTAAATATTCAAAGGTACCATACAATTAGCATGTCATTAATGAATAATTAATTACTGCTAAAACAGCCTTCAGATTTTTTTGCAACTAAATTATTTAAAGAGCAAATATAACAATGGAATGCAACTCCCCCCTTTCCTTAACTCTGTATTTTCATCAGTGCATTGGTTTGGAGATGAATTGGGAATTATTAACTAAAAGAAAAATTATATTTTGGAACATGAAAAGATTCCACTTTCCCTTCCTCTTCCTCTGCCCTCATCCCCCTCAAAGGAACCCGAGGACAAAAAATGATGTAGTCCTTATTAGGACTGCTCAGAATGCACGAGTGAAAATATCTGAGATATTGTGCTTCAGAACACAAGATTTGTACATTTCCTGGAAAAAAAAAATCAAACAAACAAAAGCCCAAAAAATGTTGAAAACTAATCCTGCCAGCGCTTTGCAGCAGTGAACCCCAACTCTGAGCAAGTGCAGTGTATTTTTGTTGATCATTCGTCACCGTCTCTAATGACAGTTACTTTATTATTAAAATCTACCCCACTATACAGCCAAGAGCTAAAGAGAAAGTAATTTGTTGCCACTTGCAGATATACATCAGTAGTAAGACGTTAGTTTATATTTATAAGCTGCACATCTGTGAATCAGTTGGCCTACCCATCTGTTAACTGCACCAGTAAACAGGGAGTCTGTGCGCCGCGGATCCCTGCATCCATCACAAATTCCTTCTTTAATTGTATGTTTATGCAACAAACCTCCACTTAAGTGTATTTGAGAATGTTTTGAACAGTGATAATTAGTTTTTATGACTCAATGCTACTCTTCCTAACACTGATTCAACACTATTATTTTAATAGAGACAGCACTTTTCTCTGACAGCGTCAAAGCAGGTTTTCTCCATGGAGCAGAATTTGTCCCCACAAAGATACTCCGGAAAAACAAAACTCTTCCCAGTGTTCCCAAGCTACCATTACAGCATACAAATGTGATTCTTCATCTTTTCATAAACTTTTCTTTTAGAAGTTGGTCCCTGAAATAAAACGCATTAAAAGCTATCAGCCCACCGTAAAAAGTTGCAAAAGGGCTTGGATTGTACTGGTCTGCATAACAGGGCTTGAATTGTAATGTTGGACACATAATTATTAAGACACACCTCATGAGCATAGGAGACCACTCACCTCTTTAAACTTAAGATTCCTGCTTACATATATTGATTCCAAGTGCTGTTTCATTTCCAAGCAGATTTATGCTTGGGTACTTCATCTAATTTCTGTAAACAAAAAGCTAATGGAGAAAAAAATAAAAAAAGAGCCATAAAGTTATACCTCTTACTGTATCTCATTTTACTCAGGAAATACTGCATGCACCTTTTTGCATAATAGGGGATTTTCACAGTGGTTTTTTTGTAATGGCTTTACAGTGAAGTTGTGTACAATATGATGTTCAACTTCATAAAGCATTTAGTTACAGCACTGAGCTTGTTTGAGGAACTGAAAGCACACTTATCTATGTATCATTGTGCTGATGCAAATGGCAAAATTTTCCACATGATTAAACATCATTTTCTCAGGGTATTCTGTGTCCAACTGCCTGCTAGTCAGTAAATGTTTAGATCAATGCATGGCTGATTCCAAGCCTTGCAAGCTTAAAATCCTCCCATACCTAAATAAACACATAGGTTTACTCAAGGCCAAAAAAAAAAAAAAAAAAAAAAAGACTTGGGCAGGATCTGGAAGGAATCAGCTGGGTTTAAAAAAATGCTAATTTTTAAAAAACACATATATGCTTGTGATAATATTTTAATCAACTGATTACATCTATGTGTATCTCTATTTACTCCTTACCAGGAAAGGGTTTCTCTTGGGGACTCTTGGAGCAGAAAGTGCCACCAGTGAATGGTGGAGCCCTGCAGAAAATGCCATTGACTGACAGCAGTGACGCCCACTGGCACCGCCGGCCCCAGGAGCTGCCAGGAGCGCCCCTGGAGTTGGTCTTCAGCCACCAAGCTGCTCACAAGTCCAGCATCTGTTCTTTGCTTAACATGACTGGGAGCCGTATGGACACAGTCCTCCTCTCTCATTCCTGGGGGCAGATGCCAGCGTGGTCGTATGTCACTTCCAAGAGAAAAAGCCCTGACCTACACAGTGGCCATCAGACAACCAGGATCTTAAGGAACAGCAGGCTTGGCAAACCATGATAACAATTTTTAGAGCATGTGGCAGCCCAAAGAGAAATTTCCCTCGGTAAGTATTGTTGTGATTTTGTGTGATTACAGATATGCAGAAAAGCCCGATCGAAATAAACTTACTGAGGATATGCAAAAGTGAAGAGTGCAAAAAGAAGCAATCACTCTGTTCCCATCTCTTAAGTCCTCTGCTCCCAAATCCACCAGACCCATACACCACCAGTTAGGCTTGGCAGGGAACTGGAGCTCAACGCTAAAAGTCACGCAGTTCAGCTTCTCTATGAAACTGATGACAAGGGCATCAAATTGATGCTTCTGCCAGAACTGGCCAGAGTACAAAATCTCATTCCTGAGCAGATGTCAGGTAGGGCAAACATTCAATCTCCACAAGGCTTGGACAAAAATGTAGGACAGCAGCACAGAGGTGAAAGAGGTTTGGTGAAAAGAACAGATCCCAAGTCTCCAGCCAAAATATTTCAAAGCAACTCTTGCCGAGGAGACACAATCAGCAATTCCAGTGAGAAAGAATGTCGGCTTCAGCACACACAAAAAACTTCCACTAACATCTCCCAAATGGAAAAGGTATTATAAACAACATTCACCTCACTCTCCTCCCTCCCTGTCACAGAAATGACCATGATTCTTTACTACATACCTTCAAAAACAGTCCTTTGCAGATGAAAAGAAATAAAATCTAACCTTAAGAAGTACATTCAGAGATCCCCTTTATGCCACCGCTCTGTGTTATGGAAAAATGAAGGTAAAAATCTGTTGAAAAACATTTCCCTGCTGTATTGTGATTGACATCTGACAGTGCTCAGTGGTGTCCTAACTTGGATGAATTTAAATGACAAGCTTTCCTTTATAAGTAACAGAGCTCCTTTTACAATAGAACAGCACGATTACTTCATGGAAAGGAAAAAAAGGAAGAATCAAAGTTTTTCTTCAGATCCCTGGGGGCACCCCTGACCTGTCACCAGGCTACGACCTTCCCTCGTTAATCTATGCAAATCGGATGACTCTAATTTGTGGCGCCGATTGCTTTGCCACACCTTTAAATTCAGAGATCAGCTACGGGATGATGGCTACATCACACAGGGTTCAGATCACCTTCATGTTGCCAACATTTTTAATGCCACGACAGATGACTTCCCCACCATTCTGGGACAAGGCAGTCCACGCAGCCCTCCAGACTACTTTTTGATTAACATCGAGACAAAAGGCAGTGGTGTTTTGCCTCCTCGTTTCTGATTAGCAGCATTGCTGCTGTAAGCATTCCTAAGCTAGAACCCCTGGGAAGAGTATCAGATCCCAGGTCAAGGCACAGACTGCCAATATCACGGCTTCGCTAACAGTCACCCAATCGCAATTATGGACATGAAAAAAAAAAAAAGGAGAAAAAAAAAGGTATTCACTGTAATAAGCACCGGTTCCAACTGAGAGATATTATGTCAAACTCTAAGGCCTGTTTCAAAACTTTCCCCATTCACGTAACTTAATACACTTTGTAAGCCAAAGAGGGCAATATCACAGAAGATGCTCTATGTTCACCTTCCACGTCACACAAAGGCCATGGAAGCTATTTTGTCTCGGTTCAGTGCAGTATGGGGGTTAAACTTTTTGCTTTAAATTGGGTTCTTGACAAGGATACACCATTTTTTATTTAACCCTAGCCTAACTTATTTTATCCCTAGCTTTATCCCTTTTCTGCAGTGAGACTTTTGTCTTCGCAGTGCTGAAAAAGTGGAGATCTTCATTTATACTGGAAAATGTGTGAGTTATTTCTGTTATCCACATACACATCTTTCCATTCAGAAAGTTGTGAAACCCATTTTCCTGAAAACCCAAAAGCACATGGGAGTATTACTGATAGTAAAACATTCCAAGAATTTAATCTGTGCCCTATGTGATCCATCTAACAATACACTCTGAGCAACGATCTTATTTGCCCATGCCTTGCAACTCTAACACTCAAACCTGTTAACCATCTTTTCAAACAAACTCTGAAGGTTGCCGGTTGTGACAGATTTGGACCAGTGTTGATGGTAACATGGGAGTTAGTTAAAGTGATTTGATAAGCTTGTAGCAGCTTGAGGGGCGGCGTCATTCCAAATAAGTAAACAACATTGTCAACAACATAGCCCATCAATAAATGCGGCCTCTATCTCACACAGTCATTATTAAAATAAAAAAAATATATAATAATATAGAAAAACAGAAAGGAAGGCAGGGAGACAAGGGAAAAAAAGAAAAAAGTTTCTTTGTCTGTAGCCACAAATCAATGACATATAGCATCAGGGTTCACTGAAACACTGACAAATGTGTCAGCAACACTTGTTTTTAGCATTACTGTATTCTTTACAACTATTAGGAAACAAGTACAAGGTTATTATAGGCGCAGAGGCTAAACATACAGTGACATGCTTCACAAGCTCACTCATGCTTTGTATCAGAGCTTTCACTTTCTATAGGAGTGGATTATCCCATTTTCTTATGCTGATCCAAGTGATCTCATTACTGACAGAAGAATCCTGGCATACAAGGATTGCTCTGCCAACGATCACTTACAACATCCCAGCAGACTCTATTTTTAAAGAAAAACTATCATATTTGTCTTCTAATGGCTCTTCTATTGAAGAAAAAAAAATTAGAAACTGAAAACAGCTTCCACAGGGATTTCAGCCTTAGTCACTGGGGAGGCCAAATGCAATTATGGATCCAATACTTTTTAACAGCTCCCACTCTGATGGCCAATAAGCAGTTTGGTATTCCCCCACCTCTATCTCCTAAGTAAATTGCTATATATATATATATCTATATATATATAGATATCCACTGGCAGGCTGCCAGAGACTTTGGAGGCTCTGCACCACAAACATGCTCAGTGACTCCTGGCCATCTGGTGAGCTGGCTGGATCCCTGCTCCAGGATCCGTATCTTCAGGCAGAACCAGGCCCTGGAGGATCTGGGTATGGGCAAGGAGCATTTTAGGGGATAGGCTGCCTGTGCTGATTGACAAGTGGCCCATTCCTCTGCTCCATCCTCAAGAGCTTTTATCAGAAAGTGGATCCCAAAGGTCCTCCAGCATCTCATAATATACAGAAGCCGTTTCCATAAGGTAGGACTCTCTGTAGCAGACTTCAAGAAGAGACCTGTAAATTAGCTGGGAAAAGTGCTTTAAAATAAACAACAGCTTTCAAAACAAACCCTAAAAGCATCTAGGCCCCTATCCAACAAAACACTTAAATGCTCGTGTGGCTCCAGAGAGGGAAGGCAGCTCACCAAATATGCACAGATGCTTGATAGCCAGAGTCACTTTCCACAGCTCTGCCACAGGCTCATCTGTAACCTCGTACAAGGGATTTGAGCCCTGCCCTGCCATGCTTCATTTCCTCCAGCTGTAAAACCGGGAAAGTCATCCTGAGCTGCATCCTTGAGAATATTGTCTTATATATATTGGATGTTTTTTCAGTGCCAGATATTGAGGTGATGAATTACACAGAGGTGCTTATACATTTAACTACGTACATCCAGATCTCTCACCCAACACACTGAGTAGACCCTTTGAATTTCATTGAAATTTCCCCTCTAAGCAAAGGTTTTCTAGATCTTTAACCCTTCCAGGACATTGAGTATCATGGTTAAAACTGTCAAGAGCAAAAAAAATTCTATCATGCTTTTGCTAATGGGAAATTCAAAAATTCTGTCAATGTTTACGATGTTATGATGCGGCTCAGACCTAAGTTCAGAGGAATTAGTTCCTTAACTTCAATTCAAGGGTCTTTTCAAGGACAAACCATTCAGAAACAAGGAAACAAACCATTTTGGTTTGCCTCCCTTTTTTCAAATGCATATGAATTCCTTATCATATATTCACATATTAGAGGGAGAATGATCCTGTGAGATTTAAGAAATAACAACTTGGAAAAAATTTCCAAAGGACTGGCTGCAGTGTTGATTAATATCCAGAGAGGAAAATCTAGTGGATAGGGAACTGCACAGTGATTTAGGAGATATGGGATGTAGAAAAGAATCCCAGCTTAAATACAGACTTCTCTGGAGAATTGTTTTCATATTTTCTGTAAAATCTCATGAAAACAGCACATCATTACTTCAGAGGGGACATAATCCATTAAAATATCTCAGGTAGACTTGAAATAAAAGAGGTTTCATCCATGATACTCTTTTTCTTTTCCCTATTTGCAGCCTATCCAAACTCCATTGATTCCTAAATCTCTGCCCAGACTGGTATTAAAATCACCTTGGCAGCGCAACCCTAGGATGAAGACATCTGCTAATTCAGAGAGAGCATGGAGGCTGCCACGGCTGTGAGAGATTGCTGACCATGAACAGGGTGTTACACTGGCCTAGGATAGTTCAGGGAAAGCAGAACTCCACAGTTGCCTTTTCCAGTCCAGCTAAAGCAGCTTCGCAACAGCAACCATGGGGAGACAGAAACGCTCAGGAAAAGCCATCCACGCAACTGAGCAATTCTGCCTAACTGTTGCCAAGAACTACTCAAGAAGAGGCAAAATTTGCCATCACAGACCGGAGCAACAATGCCTGTTTCCTGTAATTAAATTATTAGTCCCACTTCCAAGCTGAGACTGGAGCCAGAGCACTCACATGGCCCGTGCAGTTCCAAAGGGGCTCCGTGTGAAGACCACTGTGCTCATTACCCTCTGAGAGAGCAGGTGAAGGGCAGCATTTCACAGGAAGCCACGGTTAGAAACCATCACACTGCATCAGGTGCTGCTGCAACCTGCACACTGGAAAAGGTTTCAGTTCAAGCAGTGGTGATTAATTGATCTGAAGCTGTGTTCCTGCCCCTCCCATGGCATCCGAGCACATCTTGCCTCTGAAATAATAAGGGGTTAAGATTTGCCATGAACGCACCACCTACATTTTTAAGGCTATAAAAATGGGATGCTTACACTTTTCCTAACCCCTCACCAATGACCAGACCCATATGTAAATTTCACACAGTAGTATTTAGTAGCATAATTAATCCCTACTTTATGTTATGAGTAATATTTCCTATTCCCGACCCTGCAACGTCCTTTAAGAAGATCCATGTTCCAATTAGACTAGCCCATCGGCACTCTTTTAATGAGCAGATTAATCATTCAGATGGGTACAATGGTGTCATCACAGGTTTTAAATATGATAATCTACATCCTAATGGCGCTGCAAAAGCCTTGGCTCACAGCAAAAAAAGGTAGGCAAAAACTGGTGATACTTTCTTTTTTGTTCTCTTTAATTTTCCATATGACTCAAGACTTGAGAATTCTTGGGCGATGCAGAAAGTGCACCAAGCTGGGGGAGAGGAGCTGCAGAGCAGTGTGGTAATTCAGGTGCAATTATTGTTTTGCAAGGGTAGAGAGAGATCTTCTGGTCCCTGAAAAACCTTCTGTCATGATGAGAAAAAGTTTCAGGTCTACCTTGTCAGCCTAACAGATCAGCTCTGCCCTTACAGCCTTTTCTCAACACTTATTTAAAACACATCTAAAATGTGAGACTGTCATTCAGAAATTCATTCAATTTTAATAATAATAGAGGTCTTTTCAGATCATGCCAACTTCACCATTTGCAAAAGGCAGGCTGGATATTTTTAAAGCCAAATAGAACCTACTGTATTTATTTATAGGGAAAAAAAAAAATAAAGACAGAAAATACTTTCAAACTGCATTATATGGGCTCAATTCCATGCAAGATGGTGTAGATACTCCTGCTCAAATGGAGTGAAAAAGCTCCTAATAGTATCTCTAAACTAGAAGTGCCAGGGTTGTAACCCAGGACCATCCTCCATCCCTACTCTCAGTACAACACTTAAAAATATGGGCTGCACCACCCCTTAATTGTGGCTTTCTACTTGGCAACAGGTAGAAGTTTCATCTGCTTTTCCATCTCTCGAGCCTGTGTTAATAAGGCAAACCCTGCAAAACAGCAGCTCCTTTGCAGACGCACAGCATTGATTTACACTGTGACTGATTTTGATGCAGCCAAAAAAGAACAAGTAACTCCCAATTCAGGCCAAGGCTGTATTTTAAACCCAGCAAGAAAAGGATAGTGGTGGATTCTTGTCTATGAAAAAGTTAGCTGCCGACCATGATCCATTTCTGAGCACTGTCCTCTGGTAAACAGTCCCCATGAAGTCACGACCAAAGTCTGAGTAATTCTTTCATCACTGTCTGAGGATGAACTGAGTAAGGGATATAAAATTTGGACTTACCCCCAATGTGCCCACACACAGTCTACGGCAGAAGGCAACTAAATTCTTCCTCAAGATGTCTGAACTTCATTAAAACATGTTTCTGCTACAAAGGAATCTTTATTTCTTATCATTAGAGCAAAATCTCTTCCTCAGCAGCCAAAATCTACCCTCCAAAGTCACTGTCAACAGTGAGACTGTATTTTTCAAATCACATTTTTCAGCTAATTGCTGTCCAAAGCCTCCTTGTTTTACTCAGATATGTAACTGTAGGAATCAGTCATGCTACTCACTCAATTAAATTGTATCCTTCTTGGCCCTTCATCTTTTAGGATCTGATCCAGCTCTCCTTGACTACAGAGACAACTGGATCAGAGCCATTTTGCATAAAGCCAGCAGAGGATTTGGTATTTCAGTCAGGTGTTCAGGTGTACTGCCTGAACTCTGTCTGAAATTGCCTGCTCAAGATAGGCTGATGCAGAGAACTCTTTGCATACAGAAGGAAGCACTGAAATTATAAAGAGCTGTCTTGTGACCAGGTACTTGCTGGGCTAGGAGACATTATTCTTACTAATGCACCTTTGCTAATGTCCACATCACAAGGATATTCTTTCTTTTAGCATAACACTAATGTTAGTTGTCCATTATGGTATCAGGAGTTATAATGGCCAAGGAATCCCTACAGTGAAAGAGCAAAAAGAACATTCAGAAATAAACTCCTACACTGGTTATGAGAATATTGCTGTGGCAAAACGTTTTTATTATTATTTAATTTTTTTTCCTTCGGTGCATTAATTTCTGCTCATTTTGCAAATTTGGGGAATCATTCACAAGGCAGCACTTCAGAAGCACTTAGGAAGAGCAGCCTCAAAACTCAGATGGTTCCTGTAACACTCTTTCAGATATTCCTCTTACAGATATTCCCCTACGCTCACCCTGGCTGGCTTTTCTGCAGCAAATGCATTCTCTGCATCTGACACGAGGATCTGATTGTGGCTGTCACTCTTTGCTGAGGCTTTAACTAACACTATCTGTGCAACTCTAGAAACCACATCAAATTGCAGTTTTTCCTGATTTTATTCCAATTTGCATAATAGGTCACCGTTAGCACACTGTGCTGAAGGAGAAACAGCTCAACTGAAATCTACCTTGAATGTTTCCATTAAAATGTGCTCCGTTTCTTTCCTCTGCTCTCACTCCTGTCAGCCTGCTAGTGAATTAAGGAAATACATATGTAAACAACTATAAAAATGCAAAAAATAATTATAAAATTAGTTCTAGATGCATAATCCAGTGTGATTCATGTTATGTTCCCACCGTGATCCCAGTTCCAGAAGAGTTAATCAACCATAGCAACCTTCTAATCAGAGCAGTGAACTAATGATCCTATTTCTGAGTAATACCAGTCAGATAAGGCTCTCAAAAGGTAGTTAACATCACTTTGGTGGAAAGGCATGACAAGTGCAAGTTCTAGCAGTGAGTAATGCATCATTCATGCCCCCTCTCGTTCTGACATTTTAACGTTATCTTGTTTTACTGTGTCGGCCTAACACTGCCACTGCTGGCAAATTAAACTGTGAACTTACAAAGTGGGTGGCAATAAATACAAATTATGAGAGTTCAAAAGATGTCCCTGGAGGTGTACTGCCAGACATGGAATGTCTCTGGCTTTTCTGTCACATAGCAATAGACAAGACAAAGTGTAGCATGAGCTGAAAAAAAGAATTAACTACATCATGGTGAAAAATGAGAGGAAAATGAAAAGAAAAAGAGGGAAAAAAAGGAAAGCCAAATAAAAGGGAGATGTAAAGGCAGGGCAGGAACGAACAAAAGAGCATATCTTTGGAATATAAAGCATAACTCTATTTCACCTTGCAGAACAAAAAGCTATGTAAATTAGGGATCAACAAATGCCTCTTGGAAACATTGACCAACTATAAAATGTTGTCAGTGTTATTACAAAAGTAAACGTCTCCTCCTGAAGAAACTGCCACACAAAAACAGCATCAGCACGATGCTGCAGCATTTGTATCTCTAGCAGAAATTCAGAATATCCCACTTACCCACGCTAACAAAGATTTCACATTCTGCGTTGACTTAAATACGTGGGGCAAAATCCTGCCCTCATTGTCAGGAGGAACAAAAATAATTGAGAGAAACTGCCTGAGCTGACAACAAGGAAATCAGAAAAAGGCTCCTTGCACAGCCTTATCCCCAGCCTTTTCTATTTTGTGTAGGGAGATAAGAGGGGCAGTGGGGTTCCCCTCGGACCCCCCAACTCTCAGGAGGCTGGTGACCTGCTCAGCCCCCCCAAGCCAGGACCCAACACACACTGCAGCAGTTGTACTGCAGATTTACCACAGACAAAACAGAGAAAGTTAACATTTCTTCTTTCCCACGGGAAGATAAAACTTTCCATGCTATTAATGGGGTCAGAAAAAACCTGATTTTTAATATACCCAAGCCATGAAGCTTATTCAACTTGGTCTAACACCACTAATGAATCTTATAAAACATTTTATCTCCCCCGCCCATGTTCACAAACCACTCACATGAGGCTTGAAAATCACAATAATATCTTCCCAAAGTGCAGATATCACTCACACCATATGCAGCACAACTCTTTATTTTTCCCTATAAACTATTGGTTTCATTGAAACTCATTAGCATCACCTGTGTTAATTACACTAGCAAACCAATCAACAGCTCCTTCTTAATTAGGTTTTCTTTATTAAAGCCGGAAATTACCAAGGAGACAAAAGTCAACTGGGGAAATTATGTGAAAAGGAGTGTTTATGCCAAATTACCATACAAAATATAATAAGGAAAGGAAACTCAGTTTGTTTACAGGAATAACAAACAATATTAATTTTCAAGGTCACTGGCACAATTATTAATTACCTGCCTTACATTTTATTGTGATAGTTTAGTCTGCAGAGGCACGAGTAGCTTATAAAAAACCCTTTGGAGTGTGGCTGTTCTGTATTTCAGCTGCCGTGGTTGCTGCCGATGACGCGAGCGGTGTTTTAGGAAGTTACTTTCATGAGCATTTCCCAGATGGGTTGGCGCGATGGAAACTCTGTCAGGTACATAAAAAGCTTTGAGGTTTGACTGCTGCCTGCCTCAGAGAGGTCCCATGGGAAGGGAGAATGCAGCCAGTGAAATCCAGGTTGGCCATTCCTGGTGGAAGGCGTTTTGGGGTCCAAGAACACACCATGAGAAGTGCTCCTGCTACTGATCCTTAGACCTCACAGAGGTGCCATTCCCCATCCTTTACAGCCCCTGATACCAGTTAAAATTACTCCCACAGCTCCAGGGAACGGAGCTGGCAAGGGCTGAAACAAACCCTGCTCAGCGTAACTGGTTTTATGGCGTTCAGTGGGGAACACAGTCAAATTGACCCTTCTGCAGAGGAAATCTGCTGGCATACCCAACTTCTTCCCCTCCACTGCCTGGAAAACGCTACCAGGCTTTGTTTGTGGGTCCAAAGCCAGACTCGACAGCCTCCTGCTCAGTCTGGTTGGCATTGGGTTGATGCCAAGATGAGGTCAGGGTGCTGGGCCACAGAGCAAATGCTGTGGCTGTTACTGTAGGAAGTTTGCCAGATGCTTTCTCTGCCCATGCCCACCTACCACGAGAGTCCCCTTTGAGTGCTCCCTTACCACACTGTGCCTTCTTTTCAATTTCCTATGTGCCCACAGAAACACAGGCTCACACATTACTGCAGCTTCTCTGCAGCTCCACAGCTCTACCAGGATCCCCAAAGAATCCTTGGATAGCACCACCAAAGCAGTTGTCTCCAAATTAACCACCTGGCAACACAGACTGAATTTTCAGCTGACCAATATGAAAGTCAAACCTTGAGCTCTGCATCCCTGATCAAATCTGTCAAAGGAACCTACTGAAATAAATCAGCCATTTATGAACTGTAGATTATCTGCTATTAATTTACCTGGAAATCCACCTCAAGAATTGATTATTTCAAAGTTACTCACTGTGCTGGACAACGGTTCATTTGGCTTTCCAAAAATGAACTGACTGTTCCAGCCTTGCACTGGTTGATGTATCTAGAGCTTTAAAGAACTTCATTTTGGAAACTCCTTTCTAATTCCATAAAAACTCAGAGCCTGCATCATCCTCCTCCTCATGTTTCCTAAATGGCTGTGAACAGGTCTTTCTGAAGCTGACAGCAGTTAGTGCAAGTAACTTGCGTACCTGCTGCTCTTACATTATGTCAGATGTTTTTTCTGTTGTTCTTCGATCACTTCTACACTGATTAAAAAACTGTATCTAACTTTATATCTTTGTATTCTCTTCTAATATTTTGGTGCCTGCATCTTTAGTTAATCACCCATCAGTCCTGCTTTTCAGTGCTTCTAACACTTGCATTTGGAAAGAATAATATTCGATAGTTTTACAAATATCCAACATCGTTGAAAAAAACTGGTCATCTTCTCAGAACAACTCTCCTTTAACCCAGTTATCAATTATACCATCAACATCTCAGTCTGCAATAGTCCATTTATTAACTTCAAATGCACATACCTTAGCTTTATTGCACAGATCTATTACATAATGGGCACTCATCTCATTTCACAGACAGTTGCTTGTAAACTAAGGTAATGTGGTTTTCCCATGAGTTATTCTTGTATGGATTATGGGGTTTCTCTGTATTTTTTCATGTGTTGATCTTACACTTTGCAGTCCTCGTTACGGCACCAGGGAGGATGCAGCAGTCACCAGTGCCAGGACACCTGCAGCGTCTGCTCTCTGCGTGGAAAGCATCTGCCACACTGGGGCCTCGACGCTCATCTGGGCTCCCAAGTGTGACCATAGTACAAACATTTCACTTTCTCCAACTTCTTTGCAAATGCCACTTCATTCCAGCAAAATTTGGAAGCATTACCACCCCTTCTCTCCAGCTCTGCAAGGACTTGTTCCAAACTGACAGTTCCTTTGATCCTTTCCCTTCGTTTCCCCACTAAAATAGACAATGAAGATGTGACACAGATTCAAGAGGGCTGGTGAGACACTGGGTTACCTCCTAACCTCAGCCAGCTAATGGAGGAAAGAAAATGGTTGTAACAAGACCCAGGTCTGACTCTCCAGAAAACCCTGCCTAAACCATAGTGCTCACACAGGGGAACAGGGAGGACTGGGAAGGAAGTGGCTTCCCTGAACATCTCTGCATAATTGAGGACATCTCACACGGTCCTTGGCAGGAGTTTCCTCCTCTCCCCACTGCCTGGGAGCATCTCCCCTCAGCTCATCCCAGTCTCTCCCCCGACACACTGACTCTAATGAAAGCAACACCTAGAATCTGCATTCAAGTCACATTTTCGGGTTCAGTCAGAAGACACATCCATCCCTGCTTTGATCTTTACAACGGGCTGCTGGAGAAGAGGCACCCTCCAGTCATTCTCTGAATCTTCCTGGATTTCAGAGTACAAGAATAACATGGTGTGCATACGCCAAGGAACTGCTGGAAGAGCCCCCAGGGTGAACATCCAAACTCTGGAAAAAGTTACGGGGGCTCTCCACACCCCATCTTATGAGGGAATAATTTGCAGAGAAGTCCCTATTCGGCCTCTTCCACTCAATGAATGCCAAAAATAATCTGGAGATGTTGCCTATGACATCACCTGCTGTACCAAGCCCTTGCAAGGTAGGTAATGTCATGGAATAGGACAGGACTGTCTCAAAAAAAGAGTGGATAGTTTTAGAAAATCATATTGCACAATAAATGTGGGGCTTCCAATCTGTGTATCATTTAAGCCCGACTACCATATTCTGTTTTAAAAAGAGACAGATGTGAAAATGTTCATTTCTTTTATATTAAGAGGGGAAAATAGCCCAGGAAAAAAGAAAATCCCCTATGCTAGAAATGCATCACAGTTGCGACAATTCAAGAATGAGTATTTAAAAGACAATTTTTTTAAGAAGTATATGATTTCCCTGATAAACCATAATGGCTCTTTAGAACCCATCATGGTCTACTAGAAAAAAAGAAATCATATTTAAAACACTTCTAAAATATGTTATAAAGATTTTTTTTTTAAATGAATATTATTTACCCAGAAGACCATAATGGTTCTGAAATGTACTTTGTAAATCTGTATTCAGGGACTATTTTTGTAAAAAAGGATTTTTTTCCCTTGGCCCAAGAGATCTTGAACAGCTTCTATGGAACTATCAGGATTTATTGTTTTAATAGGGCTGAAATGAAGTTTGGAACATGCACATACAGCAGCAATGTTTTTCAGACAAGAATGAGAAAGAGGAAAAAAAAAGGCAGTAGAAGTGGAAGGAGGAAAGGAAATGGAAGAGGGAGATGAGGGGAAGGAAGACTGCCCACACAACTAAGATGCTGAGGCACAGAAGAGCCACAGTCATGGTAGCAGATGCAGAGAGGGGGAGGTTTAGAATTTCCAGGAAATCGGGGGGAGAAAGTATTTCTCAGATCAAGGGAAAGCACTGCTCCCACAGACTGCAGCATTGCAACGTGCCAGCTCTGAAGGAAATAAAGTAAAAGAAAGGAAACATTGATTTGGGTGAGCAGGAGCTGCAGAGCTGACAGCAACCCCGGGTAAATACTGGAAATGCTTCTCCGGCAGCATCCCGGGGTTCAACAGCGCGGGCTCTTTACAGAGTCTGCTCCTGAGTGCCCATCAGGCAAACCCAGCCCACACACCGGTCCTGACTGCAGAGAAACCGTGTGAGAGGAGAAACGGGAACAGCCAGAGTGAAGCAACATGGCCAACATCCCACTTGTGCCCGAGCAAAACCATCAGAAGCCACCTCAGAGCCACACCAGGTGGGTGGAGAGCCAAGGCAGCCCGTCCATGTCAGCAGGAAAGGTCTGGTCCTCGCTCTTCAGAAACATCCTCTAGCTGATAAAGAACATTTATAACAACACTTCCATGATGCCTCAGAGTGCAGTGCCAGAGACATGAACCAGTCCATCTTCCAAGGCAAACCCTCAGGAGGGAATTAGGAAGGGGATAAAGACCCTCAATGAACAACCAGCTGTGGCTGCACAAAACAACCAGCAGCAAACAGCAAGTTCTACACGTGTGCGCAAACACACCAGCACAGACACACGTCACCATTTCCAGGAGCCACAGTCAGTGCTACCACATGACTCTGAGGCATTACTTTTGATTTTCGTTATCCCAGCACTTTAATTCTCACTTGAGAAGAAAATACTGTACCTGGAATGATACTCTGGGACCAGGAGCCAACTATTTTGGTACAGATGTATCAGACTCTACTTGAAACAGACCTCATTCAATGCAGCCTTTCAGTGGCAAAACCAGCTTTGCTCTGTTGGAAAAGTCAGAAATCAAAACTCCCAGGAGCTGCTGGTCTGCACCATGCAAAACTCCACTGCTCAGCCACACCAAGGTAATTCTTGAGCTGCAGATGGCAAGTGCCCACAATTGTCTGTGACTACAGCAGAGGCTCAGCCTCTGAACCAACTCTAGGGCAATTCTAAAATGTTGGCTCCCATCCTTGCTTATTTTTCCTTCACAATTGGAAATAAGTACCAACTAAAAGCCAGCAAACAGGGTTTGTCCCAAGTCGTGTAAATATATCATCAAATCACAATGTCTGCGGATACTGCAAAGGGCATTAGTTTAACTAAACAAATGCCTAACACAACACATTTAAATCATTTAAATCTATGTCTAAAAGGGATTTAGAGAAAAAGACAGGATAGTTCTTGAACTTTTTTAATGCAATCTATGATACTGTCTGAGTTAGAAATCCATAACCCACTGTATTAAGAATTTTTGTGTCTGATCCTCTTTCGAAGTTCGTGCATTGCCACAGGTGAGAAGGAAGCCTGCACTGGTAGAAACGACCCTGCTGGAGTCAGTGAAAATGTGTGTTCACAGGAGGAGCCCAGCTTGTCCTCCCACGAGAGCCTCCCAGTTACAGGCTGGAGGCAGCAACGAAGGGGTGATTTTCCCAGGTGGGTGCCAAGCAGAAGCTCAGACTGCATCACCTGTGCTCTCTTTGGACTGCAATTCCCTGCGTGTACAGGTCAGGATAACTGGTGCTAGGGGGTGAAGCTGGGAGAGCTCTTCACCTGGAGGCCCTCACTCCTCAGGGAACGGGGAATGCACGTCTGTGGAGAGGAGACGTCTTTGGCCACTTGCAGCCGATCTGCCTTAAACTCACAAAGGATAACTTTTGTCACCAGTCTTCCCCGTAACACTTCAAGAGCTTAAAATACACTTTGAGGAAGGTTTCAAACAGTTTTTTTTCCCCTCAAATCTGTCTACACTTATTCACCGTGGATTCCAGAGGGATGACCTGGATTTCCTTGCACACTCTAAAACCAAATTATATCAGTCCCATTTAGGTCATCTTCTAGCTGCACCTGCAGCTCAGGACTGCAAAATTCCTCCCCCTGTGTATCTCCCTACAGTTCAGACAGGGCAGGGAAGCCTTCTGTGTTAGAATAACTACTATAAAACCATATAACACAGCCTAAAAATACAATTATAATTGCAATGCCAAAAGCAAGCCAGTCAATATCTTCAAGATTCTAATAGTTTCAAGCACTATTACCTTAACGGTCTCACATCACAGTACTGATTAAAGAAACATTTTGTCTTTTTATCTGTATTCAATGGAGAGCGTAATCACTGGAGTGTAGAGAGCTAAAATATTTATTAGGAAGTATACAGCTTGGGTCAGGCAGCAAAAGGCAACGTTCAAGCAGTGAGCTGCAGCCCAGCTTGGAGTCTAAATCAGAGATCCCATCCCATCATCTCCTTGGGATCATCTGCTGCACACAGGACAAGCTCTGGAGTGAGTTCTGCTCCTGCTCTGCCCCTGTGAAAAACCTCACAGGAAGATCCCCCTCAGGAGCTGTAATGGGCAGCATCACTCAAGGAACAGTCAATGAGACCTATGCATGGAGATGGGATACAAATCAGCTTCGAGTATGGAAAATACATGTCTGGGGGCTTTTTTCAAAAGTAAATGAGCAAATATGCCTTCACTGACAGTAACACTGTTCTTTATCTACAATTAAGGGAAAAAAAATTAAAGAGGCTAAGTCCCCATTCTTGTCCTGATAAATTTGTTTTCTCTTTTTGCCTAATTGCTTAACAATAAATCCACACACACTCTATTATCCATAGCCTACTGCAATATTCCTCAGGGCACATGATCAGCAGTCAGAAAGCTTGAAAGATGGCCAACATAATCTTAAATATCCCAGTGTATTACCAAATCAGTATTTCAAATTTAGTGGACATACTCAGATATGTTTTCCTCTCCGCAAGAGGCATCACGTAAGTGGCAAACAAGATACAGAAGATCGATTATTTAGCATAATTGCACAATCTAATTGTATGGATTTTAAATGGAACAGGAGGAGAAAGATTAAAATCATACAGCACAGCAGTATACTTTCACAGAGTGCATGAAATAGATTTTCCCCAATTAGCGGAACAATGGAAATATTTACTGTCAATCCAGTGAAGATATTCTGAAACAAGAGTCAAACAACATCTAGATCTGCTCAGGGCAGGAGCAAATAATTTCATCATTGATGGGGAAAACAACCCAAACAACCCAAAGCATGGACAACTTACACATTCTACTCAAAAAGCCAGGTTCCTGTGGTGCTGCTTCATTTCAGCATTCAACATTTCAGCATTCAACATTCGGGGACTTTATGAACAGCCTGTGCTGACTTCCCAAAGGAAGCACCACGTCCACGCGAGCGGGTGAGTTTTAGACCCATCTGAGCACACAGCACCTTTCACCATCACTCACCAATACCTGGACCACTCCAGTACGTCCTGCAGACCAACCAGGGGACTGGAGGGAGCTCCCCTGTCTCAAAAATTAAGTGCAAGCGCTAACCTTGTCATATTCCCCGGGCAGACAAAGGCGGTGTGGCTCCGCTCAGCCGTACCACGGGTTAACTGGCATTTCTAATACTTTTCACCTAGCCCGGCTTGACAGATGCCTAACCTTCGCCGGGAGTGGAGACAGCCTGATGGGCCCTGGCCATACAGGGGGAAAATTTTTGATGCTTCCCACTTATGACATGATTGATTTTCTTTCAGCGGCCCTTCACTTTTGGCTGTGGCGAGGGCTGCCTGCCCGAGCCCCCGCGCGCCCTGACCTCGACATATGGCCGCTGTGAGGCTGAAAACTGATGACGGCAGAAACCTAAAAAATCAATAGGCCCTGTCAGTCAGTGGGGAGGCGAACGTCTCTTAAAAACCCAATCACGACATGTACTTGCTGCACGGTGCGGATCCGCTGCACACTTGAGAACACACTGAATTTCCCGGGGTTTTTTATTTATTTATTTTTTTTAAAAAAAAAAAAAAAAAAAACTTCTGTGTTAACACAGCGTTTACATATTTATTCCTTAACCTTTTATGCAGGAAGAAAGCGCATGAATCTTGTTAGGGTAGAATCTCCACAATATTAACTAGAAGAAAAAAAATAAAATCCCTGGAAACTCTCTGGGAATAGTATGAAATAAATAAAGAGCACCTTTCCGTTGCCAATATAAACACTGACATCATTATTTTTGACATTATCTGGAAAGAATTTAGATATAAGGACTTCTAGAGTCTAAAAACATATGAGTATGAAACTGTTTTAATTTTCGTTGCAGGGGGTGAAGTATTGTTTTGGTTTGTTTTGATTTTTTAACTTAGTTTTTAAAATATGTAAGAAAGAAACTGAATTCACGATTGGTTCTACACTTCACAGTTCTTGTCATCTTCTGTGTGAAGTGAAGAAAGGAAATTATTAGGCCCACTGAAACCAGCTGGAGATGTTGGTGCTCTGTAAACTGCACTGAGCCGTTTGTATCCTGCAGGATTGGGCCAACAACATCCAACTGATCCCTTTGCTCCTGCCAGCTCAGGAAACAAAGGCATTTTACAAGGGAGAGATAAGCAATATAGCATACAGTGATTCCATTTACATATTTTGCCACAAAACAGTCTTCCAGAACCCCGATGAAAAGCAAACAAACAAAAATCGAACCACCATTAGAACCATAACTGTTAACCATGGATAGGCCCCATCGTACTTTATCACCTCCATCAAGAGTGCAAATCCCAAACAAGGAATGCCTCTGAGTGATTTACCTAACCTGGCTGAAATTTTAGAGAGAGAGGCTTTATTTGAAAACCATCTCTTCAAGCAGAGAAGAAAAAAAAAAAAAAGAAAAAAAGAAAACTGTAAGGACATGTTGGCTGAGAAATCGATGCGTTACCGGGACGCATTTTAGAAATCCACCAAAAGTAAGGAAGATTTTTAAAAAATATTCACCGCACAAATAAACAAAACCTAATGCTGAATTCCCAAATTAAGACCAATTAAAGCGTTCTTTATGACTACGAACCTGACAAGCTCACAATTTCGCCCTGTTGCAGTGGGGTGTGTGTGTGTTTTAATGTAATATTAATGAGCCAGGATGGAGGGTCATAAAAAGTGATAGGTTTTTGCGATGGTAAATTATAAATCGGTATTGATTTTTCCCGGCACTAATGCAGCCAGCTTATTGTAAGACACCACAGGCAAAGTGCACTTTATCAGATTAGACTGGAGCCTGGTATCAAATATACATGAGAAAAAGGATGCATTTGTGACTTAGACTAGACTTTTTTTTAAATGATACATGAAATTTTTAAGGAAAAAAAGTCTCAGAATATTAAGAAATTAAATACCATTTTAAAAGATCCCAGATGGTAGCAAATAGATATTAATGTCACATTAGGGTAATTTGTTTTTACACTGATGGAATATAGGAATATAGGAATAAGTACGTGAACTAAATCCTGCTCAGATTTAACCATGTGCCTAATCAGTTCAATTTATGATCGTCTCAACTGTTCATGAGAAAAGTTTCTCATTTGCATAAAATGCCTGAAGAATCAGGCCCTACATCTGCTCATACCTATGTGTGATATGAAGTCACACATAGAGGCACCTATTCAGTGAATATGGATCCCGTGTGAGGGACTTTTTACATCCTACGCTGCTTTGAAGAAGTTGTTTTTCCCCCATACCTCGTACCACCCCACCATGCCAGCCAAAGACTATGAAAGAGCTTTTCCTTGTAGTACTTTTATTGCCTAAATACTGTGAAGCTTTTCTTTCCCTTTCATCTCAAAAACGCATTGGGAGTTGGCCGCGCAGTAAAACTGGGCGTTATTTTTAAAATCAGCTCTGCTTTTCATCTCCTGACCTTCCCGCAGTCAGGATTTCCTCATTAAAACATTTCAGTGACGTGGATAATTGACCAAAAAA
>VXAZ01004433.1:2005416-2051546 GCA_013399875.1 Gymnorhina tibicen | reverse complement strand
AAAAAAAAAAAATAAAAAAAAAAAAAAAAAAAAAAAAAAAAAATTGAGAGGGAGAAAGAGAAAACAACAACAACAACAAAAACCACCGTCGTTTCCTGCAAGTTTGCTCTGGATGGGCAGCAAACCAGCACCCCTTTCTCTGCACCCAAAAAGGCACATGCCCACATTCCCAAGCGTGTTCCAGGGGTTCTGCCATCCCTCAGTGGCCTCTGCCATCCCTTCCTGGTGGCTCCAGGCTCTCCTGATGCCCTCAGCCCTCCTCCTCTGGCCTCAGAGGTCCTGCCAGCCTCCCAGAGCAGAGCTGGCCTCCAGCTCCTGCTGTCTCGCCGGCCCGAGCAGCCTGTGTGTAAAACTCCGTATTTTTCCCCGAGCCCGTATGTTCCTTGACAGGTTGTTAACAAACAGCCCCACACAGGCTGCCTGCAAAGGACCTGAAGTGAAGTGTGAACCCAAATAAGTAACAGTGGGAAGGAGGAGGGGAGGATGGAGGGGAAGGGGCTGGGCTGCATTTGGGGGTGTTTTCCAGGGAAGAAGGTGTGGGATTGGAGGGACAGGGATCCTCAGGGGCATCTAAACCCCTTGGGAGGTTTAAACAAAGGAGAATTGAAGACAATCCTTCATCTTTCCCGTAAAGGGGGAGGGGGCCAAGGAGCCCTCAGGCTGGGCACTGAGGAGGGGTCTCAGTGCTGGGGACACAGGGAGATGGAAGATGCTCCCATTCCCCGTATCCCTGTGCCACCCCCCGCCAGACTGCCCCACCAGAGCACCTGCTTTCAGCCTCTTTGTATTTTAGCCACAGAAATTAATGCCTGGCATTGCCCTCTCAAAACCTTTCTGCAGCTATTTGCCTTCCTGTATTCAGTTTTATTATTCTTATAAGCAAACTAAGAGAGATGAGAGAGAGGAGGAGAGAGGGAGAGGAGAGGGAGGGGATGCTGCTTTTTTCTTTCTAATAAATGCATGCAGATACTCCCAAACAAGCCCAAAACACCAAGACTTCCTCACTGCCAGCCCAGCTGGCCCCTCTCTCTGTGTCCAGCCACACTGATGGCCATCACTGTGGCTTACTAGAGCTGACCTAGCTGACCACAGGCCCTCAACACCACAGAGCGAGCCCACAGCAAGGATCTTACAGAAGTCTTACTTGGGATTAAAACAACAAAGAAACTCAAACACAACCAGTCTCATTAGCAGATTGCCAGCAACCCTGCTCGTCTTGCAATGATGCATTAGATCACAGGATAAAAATCTGAGGGCTGATCTTAACAGCCATTTCTCAGACAAAATTCCTATAAACTTCAATGGAAATTTTGTCCGTCTCGGGACCAACGGGGCTTTTGCCTTGCAACTTTTCATACGCTGAAAGTAATAAGAGGAAACTTTTCTTTTTTGACAAGACCTCATCAGGTAAAACCTAATAAAGCTAAAAAGGAAATTAGAAAAATGAAAGGCTATTCCCAGAGCAGTCCGATCCTGCCTCAGCCAAAGCCAGCGTTGGAGACGCCTTCGTCCTGAAGGAGCCAGATTCCCAGTGGCACATCCCCCCAGCCACCAACACCCGAACCAGCACCACACCTCAGGCACCAGGGCGTGACAAACCAAGGGCCACATCAGGAGTATCCCACCAGACTGAACAGGATGAGAAAAAAGCCCCAAATGTGGCCCAGGGAAAGAGAAGCCCCCTCCACTGCCTCAGTGCAAACTCACTGAGCTCCCAGTCAAAGCAGCACTTCTAAAGTGATTGCTATAAATGTTATTAAAGTGAAACAAGTCACTTTTTAAATGTATGCTAATTCCACTTTATTAGTGATGCCAAAGTCCTCATTTACATTTTTCATAAAAATTACGCAGATTTTTTTGCTGCTTTAGGGATAAGACTAATAAACAAATACATAAATTAGTATATTTTAATTAAATGTTATCCCACCAAGTAATATTGTATCCCATTGTCTAAAACAAACAAACAAAAAAAGGAAATCTATAAAGCACCTCTAACGTGAAAATTTGTGTTGTATTAAAATATTAGAATTCATTAAAAACTAATTTAAAAATCACTTTACCTAACAATCATAAAAATTTTGAATTCCATACTCCAATATGTGTTAGTTGTTTTGGTACAGGAGATTATCACTGCAGCAAGCATTACTATTAGAATATACATGTGTTAGAGGCATCACAATGCCCCCAGATCCCCTCAGAAAATAACGAAGTCAAGTACTACCTGCAAATGTATCACTATTTCCATATTAAATACTGCATTATTTCTGTTCTGTAACCTCCCAGCCTGCACACAGCCTACACAAGCACATTTGTTACCTTGCTTTTAGGCCCATATATCCCACCTGAGCATGTAAAAAGTACATATGTCTTTTGGGATGGGCTATGGCACGACACTGGCACTTTAAAATGTCACTCAGAGTACAATAAAAGGGGCAGGTTAAGGCATTCTGGAGCTGGAAGGGAAAGTCCAACAGGAGGAAAACAATCATATCTTAATTCAACATTTTAGAGCAGTCTGCAGAAATAGCTTGACTATTAAAAAAAAAAAAAAAATCAAATGTGCATTAGAACATATTCACCTCATTAGAAGGTTTTCCATAACCCTGCTTTACCTCAGATGGGGCAAATAGACCTCAGCTCTGCATTTTCATTACTCTCCATCCTCCACTGTAATTTTTTCTAAATGTGAGATTATTGCTTTTCAAGGCAGGAATTTAAATGAAACAAGCACTCTATTTGGCATTTTCACTGAAAAAGCTTTGTCTCCCACTTGGTTATGTTTCCTGGAAATGGAAAGATTTTTTTAAAAAAGTGAAAAGAAAAGGAACCAAAAGGAAACACGAGGAGTTTTTGTGTATACAAATGCACTTTCTGAAAAGGTGCAGTCATTTATTGGCCTTCCTGAGAGTGTAATTGACTGCATATTCCTATTACGACTATCTTGCACTATAACCTCGGCTGCTCCAAGGCCATCCCATCAGGTATCTGATTCCAATATCAGTGAGAGATTCCATCTGCACAGAAGGGGAGTAACGGGGTGAAGCTGAGGTAATTAAGCAGCGAGTTGGAAGATTACCCATCCTTGGTGCCCTTTGAAGGCATTGTCATGACCAGGTTTCTGCAACATGGAGCAGCACCCGCCATCCAGGACATGGGTGGGAGGACTGAGACTCCCACCAAGGTGAACCTTGTTGGATGATCCAAAGGGATTGTGTACAGAGAATCTCAGATCGTGCAAATGTGGAGTTTTTCACCTTTAAACCTAGAGGGGGTCTTATCTGCCCCAAATGAGGGTTTTTCTACAGCTTAAACTCCCTGAATCCTCCTCATTTGACCAGATGTCAAATAGTCTCAAAAGAGAATTTTGGTTTCTGGAGGTACAACCAACAAACAAAAACCTCCAGTGTCCAGTTCTCTGCCAAATAGTGACCAAAAAGAAAAAAGCTTTCTCCTGAACTTGCCCAGGCACTTTAAAGGCTTTAAAAATATTTTCAAAGTGTTCTTTTTAACCTGGTAAGACTCATAAGCCCCTGTAAGATTAGCCTTAATGTGGAGAAATGACTCATCTGCAGTGACATCAGAGGGAGCCTGATGTCCTCTCTCCCTTTACACCCAGCCTTATCACCCCCCTTGCCTCGCCCCAAGTCTTCCCCATAAATATTTAAACAAGGAGCAAAGTGATATATTACAGATATCATATTCAAACCTGCCTAAGTGACTCACTTCAATCCAAGATCCATGAGGGCATTCAGATACCTAAACTTCAGTTTAGATGCTTAACTTTCCTTTCAAAGCAATGGAAAAGCAGGCTCCTACAGGGCAGCAAGATCCTCATATTTTTGTGACTCTGGCATTAGGTTACTCACAAACAGGGCATTCAGCATCCTATCCATCATCTCTGAAGCTGGGAACAGATGGACAGAGGAGGTGTAGCTGCCTGGTAAAGCAGGGCTGGGAGAAGCTCAGCCCCAAACATCTGATGCTACTAAACGCCTGCCCCTGTGGTAGTGACTCCTGAATTTCCTCTCCCTAAATGCAGTGCAGCTGGATCAGCAGCCACACAGCTGTCTGGCATCAAAACCGCCCCCCACAGCTCCTCAGGGTGGAAATCCTGGATCAGCTCAACACTGCTCCACACATTTTTACGAGGAGGAACTCCGAAGGGATGCACTGCTTCTCGCAGCAGTGACTCCGAGGTGGCCAAGTCCCCCCAAAGCCCTGTGAAACTTAGAGTAAGAACAAGGATTGACAGATTCTTGCCGGTAATTAGGAGTTATCCCCCATTTTGTGCACGGATTTCATGCTGGCAATCCCCCTTTGCCTCTGTCCTCATGGCGTGGCTTTGGTCACAGACAAGGCAAGAAGGAAAAGGCTCTGGCTCTGCCATTGCCACCAACAAGTCACAAACTTCCTGAACACAGAGCAAACGCTCAAAGCTAGATATCCAAGCTAGATATCCAATCCAATCCACTTTTCCCAAGCACAGTCACACCCACCTATTAAATTGATTATGGGTAGATGATTCCCAAATATTCTTGTATATTGTACTACAGCACCACTGACCCCCTGGTTAACAGGTGGGACCTTGTGTCACCTCCAGCATTCCCAACAGACACCAATATGACAGATTTCACCTCAGCCTTTCCTGGAACTCCACAAGCAAACCAAAGCACAAACTTTATATTCACCAAAAACCTCTCCATTGTACAACAAAGTTAAGTCATAAAGTCTCATGAGCATCTAACAATTAGTGACAAGAGCACTGAGCAGGCCACCTGCATGGAGTTTCAGCAAAAACTCTCATTGCTTCTCTCACCCTGCCTTGACTTCAGTGGAAAAATTTGTGCACTGGGTGCTTGCTGGGACACAACGCTCAGCTGTGCTTGTCACCAGTCCCAGACACCCAATCTCAGTGCCAAGGGTTTACCTTGAACCTTAAAAAATGGATGATTAAACCAGTCCCTTCACCCAGAATCATTATGTTAACCTGAGATTTTTTAAGGAGAAAATAAGTAGCTTTAGGATTTTTGGACTACCCATCACGACTGCGGGCTGCCTCAGCAGAGTCCGATGTCCTGACATCCTTCTGACCCGAAAACCAAGACACCAGACTCACAGCAAGACGTAAGCAGGCAGCTACTCCAGCAAAGGGAGCATTTCTCTTGCCATCAGCATGGTGCTGATTTTGTAATCAGTCTGGGAGGTTTATTTTTAACTGCTGCACCAAGGTTTTACAGAGACACGATTGTTCTTTTGAAACCTTGCTAATAGGGCCAATCAGTAATACCAGCACTACACAGAGAGCAGGAAAGCACAGCATAATGAAACTGCACCAGGAGAAACTACGAGCGAGATATTCTTTCTATAAAAAGCATTTTTAATAAAACATGCAATGGCTCCAGAAACTGCTCATCGTATTCTGATGAAGAGAACTGGTGCTGCAATTGGTGAGTGCTCAAAGCCTCCCCATCTCCTCTGGGCCCCCACGTGCTGCTCTTCCCCTCTGAGAGAGCTCAGCTGGCAATGTGAGGATGGGGATTTTTCCAAGCTACTTTCATGTTGACCACACACTTCATAACACTCTAGAGCCTATTCCAAGGAATAAAGTGAGTAGAGATGCTCCTTCAGTGCCTCTTAGGTTGATGTGATACAATACAGATGCATTTAGGTATTCTGTGCGGATTGCCACGATTTAAAAATTCAGTACCATTACCAGAAATCCAACTGTGGATCTCCAAAATTTGCATAGATCCCCGGAAAAATGTTATTTCCCAAGCACGCTACCTAAAAGCTTATTTACTTAAGCAGTTGTTGATACACGCATACAAAAGGCACAGCCAAAAAGTGAATACAGATTTTTAGGGGGTGTGATCATTTGACATAAGTCTACAATTTCTCTTCCTGAGAAGTTTGTTGTTGAGGACCTACTTAAAAATTAAGATTGTTGTTCCTGTTTTTCCTTAAAAGACATAGAAAAGGCTAATTGTGCAAGACAGGGTTCTCTGATGTGAGCAAATTTAATGGCATGGACCAGTTGGTCAAAAGGCATCTGAGAAGCCCTTTTGCCCAGTCTGGGGGCTTTTTGGGGTGAGAACGATCTAAATAAACCACACTTCCAAATTATCTCTAGGAAGTGAGAAATAAGCTAAAGAAGTCCATTGCCATTCTGAGCAAGCTCCAAAGGTGTTTGTAAGTGACAGGGTACTCTGTCAAGCCAAAAAATTTGCACTTGGTTTCCTACAAGTAATTTTGCCCCATGAAGTTTTTAAATGTTCTAAAGCTTGATCTCAATCTTTCTAATAATTTAAGGAATTTGTGTATATATGGCTCAGCTCCTGTTCCTGTACCCTTTTAACAATTTAAACCATTTTTTTTCCTTTTTACCATTGCCTAGTATTACCTCAACAGAACAGCCTTTGCTGTGACCTCAACAGGATTTTAAAATGCATTAAAAATATTTTTTTAAAGTTTAAAAAGTATTAAACCACTTCGTAGCCACACTGCACAATCCAAATCCCTTGCCAGATTTGGCATCTATTTCTAGGTACTTGTCTGACCCTCCCTGCTGAGCCAAGCAAGCACTTCACAGTGATTAGTGGATTTTAACCTCACAACAATGAGGTGGAGACACAAAACAGTTTAAATGACTTGCCCACGTCCATGCCAGGAGCCTGTGGCAGAGCAGTGAGTCACAGCAGGACAGATACGTTCACTGTGCTGTGACCCAGCCATAAAGGTAATGTTTCTTGTCACAGAATTAAGATTTTTCTTTCAATTTATGTTGGGAGGGGTCAAGAAAGAAATGTTATTATTTAACACAATTGTAAAAGGGCACAGTCAGTGACCCCAAATATTGGGGTTTTTTCTTAACTCAGTAGATTTTAAAATCTGTATTTATATATAGAAGAAATCATAACAGATATAATCCATTTTAAAAACACCCTGTATTTGCCACTGCTGTCTTTCAAAAGGGGGAAGAGGAGAAACAGACAGAATTGTTTTGTTGTCAAGAAAAATACATCTAGCATAAAATGTTAAGGTTGCCAAGAGATGACAGTATTTGGCAGCATCCTAAAATGTTTGTCATTTTAAAAGTATTTATGCTAAGGCAGAAAATAAGCAATCCAACATTTTAGTCACTTTAAGTGATTAAAACAAGTCATTAGAATTTTAGTTTAAAATCCTCTTAGATAAAATTTTCCCTTACCTAACTAGCCAGTTTTCCTTTTTCACAGAAGAAAAAAAAATCCTGCATGCAGGTTTTTTACTCTTACAGCTTGAGTCCTAGCTTTAAGTGCTCTTGCATGATGTAGGTAAAACAAAATGTGGGAGACTTTGAATATCGTTTTCATTTTCATTGGAAACATTTTCGATTACTACAGTGCTGAACAGAAACAACTGGGGAAAAAAGTTAGGAACATTTTAAATGCCCGCCAAAAGTGCAAGAAACTCTCCTTACAAAAAGAAATAAGTGCATTTAGTTGCCTAAGGTTATATTTTAGAATGAATTTGGCAAATTTTCCTGATGGTGACTTGCCTTACTTCCATTTATCATTCTGTGTTCAAGAGTATTTACAAATGCACATTTCTCATGAAGTTGGAAGTGAATTTGGATCTATTTTTTCATGTTATAAAGACATTGATGTGTTTTTTCTGACATGCCTCATGAACTCAGTCAATCACAAGTCTTTCCTAATGGAAACCACATGTCTGCCCAGAACTGTGTAATTACAATGCTAGTTTTCTTGGCACTGCCAGGAAAAGGGGCATTGTCAAACCAATTAGAGTTTATTTATTTACATACCATTTCTGGATGAGAATGTTCTTTCTTTTATGCTGATGCCGAGAAAATATATATTTCATCGAGTAGCTGTAATTTTTGCTGGATACTGTTACATTTTGCAGCAATTACATCTCTAGTTTTCAGTTACTTTCCACGTAAGGAAACTTTCCTTACAACGAAACAGCTGGGAACAGCATCACGAATTTTATCAGCCTGGTTTTCATTTGTTTCAGATGATGAAGGAGATGTGAGGGCGGCTGTTTCCCTCAGCTCCACAGTGTTTCCACCCACTTCCACCCCACTATGAGCTTTTCCTTGTACAAGACATCTTGTTTGTACATCCATCCTCCTGGAATATCACCTCTTCCACACCTCTGTAAACCAGTACCTGCAGCTGGCCCTGCTAAAGCAGCACGGAGTGTCTCGGGAGAGGGAAGGAGCAAGGCTCCTGAAGGTGATCTGCAGGGCTGCTCTGAGGCAGATCCCTCTGGACAGCATTAAAAAGAAAGTTATGTGTCTCAGGCAAGCCAAATACCACACAGATTTGCACTGGGCTGAATCATGTGTGCTGCTGCTGGGAGGCCACGAGCAGCCAGAAGAGGCTGTGTGGTGGGAAATGCATTCCAGGGACACCCAGAAAAGGCCGGAGCTGGAGCACCGTGTCTCCCACGGAGCACCCTGCACACCATAACCTGCACAAACACCACTCCCTGCTCCAGACTCTCTCCCGTGGGCCACTGGAGGCTGCTACAAGAAATGAGAGACTCTCTGATGGGGTTTGTCCCCAGGAGTACAACTGCAGGGGGTGAAGGCTGCCTAAAGATTCCTACTTAGAGCAGTAAAAACAGGAGTAAAGGGACAGGATTAAGCTCCAAGTTTAATGGACGTTCTTCTCTTCGAGTTGCTCCCGTCTGCCTGAGATGGTTCGTGTGATTTCCAGACTGACACCTCCCCAGCTCTCTGTTCCTGCACTGAGCACCCAACCATCCCAAAGGTCCCCAGCCTTTAACCCCACCCTGGAGAGCTGTGACACCACCACATTCCTGGGGCTGGCAGGGACCATGCAGGGATGTGCCCAGAGCACTGTAGCAGAGGAGGGGGGCTAGCCCAGCCCCCTCAACACCCAGATGGGGCTGTGCCAGGCTGTTTTTCAGGGCTGACTGACAGGAGCCTGTGTCGGGAGGCTGTTCCTGACACAGAACCAGCCCTTTCTGCTTACACACAAATGTGCTGTATTCTGTAGTCCTAAACAGCAACCAAAGATGATCCCCTCCTGTGGCAGAGGAGATCAGAGTGTGCACCTGAGACCTACAGCACTTAGTTACAGAGAGAGGTGGGGCTAAAACCCTCCCATCTGGACCACGCCAATCCTGCTGGGATTCTCTCTGGTCATGGGAGGCACCTCCTACCCCAAGGTTCTGTTATGCCCTTCCACCAAAAAAGCAGAGGAAGGGAAACAGCTGTAAAAATCTCCTATTTAAAGCTCCTGAGGCTTCAGAGCCTACTATGAAATCCCTTGTATGGGATTCTTTCTTTTTTTTTTTTTAATTTGTTTTTAATTGCTGCTCCAACCTTTCATGACTTCCTCGTCTTTGGAAAGTTCCAAAGCATTAAAAGGAAACATTTAAGTTCTAACGCCCTCCGACATTATTTTTCAGTTTAATCATTTTTCCCCATTTTCCTCTTCTTTCTCTGTGCTGAGTGAGGGTGGGAAAGAGACAATTAAGGGAAACTCAAAACTCTCAGATGTTTCAAATATGAAAAAAGTTTAATAAAAGTTTTCCCACACATCGGCAGAGAAGTAGGAAAGACTGTTTTCTTATTAAATTCTCAAAGCAGAAATGACCAAAACATTCCTGGGGTTTGTGTTCACCATTCCCTCCCCCATTTTTTGAGCCAGAAGTCCCTGCTTTATCTTGCTTTCATACTTGTGTGCATCTCTGTGAGAGTCAGAGCCCTGCCCTGATGATTTTACAGTTTATAGCGACCAGACAAATGCGGGGTGAGGGCTGAAATGGTGGCTCAGGGAGGGGAAATGACTTGCCCGAGGTCATGCACTGGGGCAGTGACTCAAGTGGTTTCCAACAACACATTTGTTCCTGAAAAGGCTTTAAAGAAACGATTCGCTGCCCTGCACCGCTGCTGCTGCTGCTGCTGCTGTGGGGAATAACACGGTCCTGATAGCACAGAGGAGTTACAGGGTGCTGTGTCAGGCCAAGGGTTTCAGCGAAAGCTGGCCTTGGTTCAGCTGGGAAGGGAGGAGAGGGAGAATGGATACATGTGTTTTAAACTACAGATCCTGAATGAAAGAGGGAGACTCCTCAAATCAGCATTTAGGTGGGTATTTTAAGAGGTGATGGATGCAATCCACATCTTCCAGAAGGAGCAAGTGAGGATGAAGAAGAGTCGACAGGTTGGACAAAATAGTCTTTTTCTGCTATATCAGAACTTTTATTCCCACTGAGGTCCAGGTCCTGTGACATGTAGCCACACAGCTTTGGGCATTCACAGCCCTCCATCCTCCAGCAGTTGGGTGGCTCATCACCCTTCTCACACAGCCAAGCAGGCCAGAAAACTGGTACCAGCAGCCCTGTTGAGCACATGACTGGTCAGCAGGAGAGGGAACCTAGCAGCTTCTCCTTGCTGCAAGCAAATGGCCCAGAAAGAAAAGAGAGGCAAGAAAATGTACCCACAGGGAGGGTTTGCTGCTTTCGCAGAGCAGGGGACTCCAGGGAGAGGCTGGATTATAACCCATGTTATGTTTTTATCTCTGCTCTATTCACAAGGTGCTGCAGCCCTTGGCTGAGCTGTCTCTTGTCTACTGCAGCAAGGTTCATCACCGCTTCACCAGGAAAAACTCTTGTAAGCCACCTTGTAAAGCAAACCCATGAAAACGACACGGTGGTGACTGGATTTCAATGCTAATTTCAAATTACAAAGCACAGGAGCCACTTTCTACACACAGTTTCTGATTCTGCTTTCTATTCCTGTCGAGCTGCAGCCAGAGTTTTGCCAGTGAAAAGTGCTATAAACAGCCCTGGCCTCTCTGAAAAAAGCAATATGCCGTCAGTCTGACATCTACCTCGCTTTTCCGCTCATTGTCAGCACTTTGATTGATGGTGTTGTTCATTAATGTGGGACGATTGTCAGCTTTTCCTGAATAAATATAAAAAGAAACAAAGAAATCCCCACCCTTTTCAAGCCAGAGTGAATTATTTCCTATTTTCCTTTGCTGAATTCAGGCATGTAACAGTACACTGCCCTCAAAACATACCGGAGCTTTAACCACAAAGTAGGAAATTGGACTTTGGATTGAGGAACCAAAACTTTACTTAAGTAGTAGGGCTGGTAATTAAATTTTACTATTTTACTATTATTTATTTTCCAAAAGGAAAAAAACCAACGGTATGCCCTAAAGGCTTCTGCTTTAATACAGTACTTCAGTTTTGCACAAAAGGCTAAAAGAAATCTATTTGGTGAAGACTAAAATGACATGTGAAAAGCAGAGGCAATCACAAACACGGCAAAAGATAGGCAGAGATTCAATGTAGTACAAGGCTGCATCTTAATTCACACTGGGGAGAAGGGGGAAAAGAGATGTGAAAATTCACACATATAGAAGTGTTTAAAAGATGGGTAAATTTTGCTGGGCCCAAAACACTCCCCATGATGTCTGCTCAGCAATCTTTGAGGCTTGGACAACCTCCTTGTCTTTGCTGCCCTCCCATACACCAACAATTAAAAGAGAGGGAGATGCCATAAAACTCACCCTGAACTCTAACATTTCCCAGTTTCACTGGTCATTTTACCCCCGTGAGTTCTCCTTGTGCTGGCACCCTTGGCTTTCTGCTTGATGGAGTCTTTCTAATCAGGTCATTGCTTTTATCGTCAGCAAAAGGGCCATTGCTCAACATCTTTTTCAAATTGTACATTGCATCAGTGTGGACGAAACACAACAGCAACAACAACAACATCAACGATTACAAAATCCTAACTGGGTGTGGGGGGAAAAAACGGGGAGAGGAATTCAATGGGTGACCAATGATTAATTCAGCAAATTATGCCTCGGCACGGATTTGCTTTAGAAGCAACATGCTAACAATAATAATATTCCCCACAAGTGCTACATTTGTAGAGTTGAATGGCAAATTATTTTGAATACCTCTGTAAGGAAAAGGAAACTGAGAACTGTGGAAAAACTGGCATTACGCCACCGATTGAAGATTCAATCTGACTGTAATAGAAGGTGATTATTGGGGACTATCACAGGCACATGATGGATGATTTCCTCCTAAAATGACAGCTCTGCTGTGTATCAGCAATCCTCATACAGCACAAATGTACAGGTCGGCTTCTGTGGCTTTTTAATTCTTACCATTGTGGGAAATGGATTTCAAACCTGTGGCAAGCTATTTCAGGCTGGCAGGGCACATTTGGATTGTTCCTCTCTTTCTCTTTTCCCCCTTTTTTTTCCTTTCCCTTTTTGCAAACCTAACGAAAGATGCTCACTGAAGTTCCCCAGCCATTTACCTCAGGCAGCCAGGGAACAAAGAGCAGAACCGGGCAGTCCTTGCTCCAGCAAGCTCCCTGTTCCAGTGGGGGGAGCCCACCTGGGAGGGCAGAGCAGGGGGACCAGAGCCTCCCAGCAGTTTCCCTCCCACCACTGCCCCCATCTTGGGGTATCCTGAAAATTAAAACACCCTTCAAGTACATAATGCCTTGTTTACCTTCTGCCCTTACCTTCTTTGGTGAAAAACGCACACGCAAATTATCATTGGGCTAGGATCCAATACCCTGCAGTGTTTTGTTTCAAAAATACTCATTTAGGGTTTCCTAGAGAGCATGGGCAGCCCACCAGCACAACCAGGGACTGGCATGGCTGAACACCAACACACCTTCCATGCTTCCCTGCAGGAAAAAGGCAGCCCAGAAACTCTTACAAGGTTAGAACAAAAATTATTTTAAGTTCCTTGCATGAAGCTATAAGCTCTGTACAACCATTTGTTTTAAAAGACAAGCTGATCAATAATCCCATCTCTTATTGCTGTGCCCCTCCGCGTGCTCCGTTAATGATCACGCAGCACTTTCAGTGCCTCGTGAGATCATGGAGAGCAGTTATAGGAAAGGCTGTCTTGGAGGAGGAAAAAGTGCCATCCAACAAAATCCAGGCCTTCCACTCCGTGTCAGGGTGGGCTGGTGTCTGACGACGTCCTGGCTCCCTGGTCCTCACTGTAAATTAGGAGGGACACATGTTCTGGTGTCTGTCAAGACCCAGTCCTGACACTCTGCCAGTCCTGCACAAAAAGACGAGGTAATCCACAAGAGCAGTAAATTTATCAATCAAATCCCTAAGTGTCCCCCGCTGATAACACACCAGCCCTTTCTCCAATTTAACAACAAGGAGTGATCCAGCTCGGTGAGACGTCACGGGCCTGTTCCACCCACGAAAACAGCCCTGTCAATATTGCAGAATTCACTTGCCACTCCTCTGTCTGCAGTCAGTCGGATGCTGGACTGTGTTCATTCAGTGGCTTTTAAAAATGGGGAGGTTGTGTACCAAAGACCAAAAAAGAAAAGCAGCTACATAGAGGTAGTTAATACAGAGGCTTTTTTCTAGTAATTAAAAAATAATCACATTCTGGCCTTTATTTATGTCTCAGCAATGGGAAGGTAATTAATTGCTGATTTTATATTTCTGTGCAATCTGCATCATTTTTTTTCATTATAAATGCAATTAGGGGTGATGGAATTAAACAAGTTGGTCAAAGGTGCTGCACAACATGAATTAAAAAATACGCATTTTTGGTTCTCTTGTATCACAGGTTGCAGTCATCAACTTCTGCAACAAAACAAAGAATATGTTCTGCTGTTGTTTGGAACACTGTCTTCTTGCACAAAATTATATCCCAGTAGAGTAGTAGCTGGTGTTTATAGTAAAGTAGAGCAAACCGTTATCAGTATGCGATGTCAATTTAAATTTTACTGGAACAGAAACCTTTTGACCCCTTCCAAACTTGATCCATTACTAGGTTTATACATGAAAGCTTAGGAGAGAATTAAATTAGAAGGAACATGGCAAGAGAACTGTATTTGCATCTATTGCACTTAAGACTGGAGATTAGTTGACCTTTGGAAAAGGGGATTAAAGCAGTTTCACCATCAAGAGAAGACAATCTGTGTTCTTAAGGCAATCAGATTGGGAAGGGTAACAACCTCTGAAAGATGAATTGAACTGAGGAAGAATCCATGCTAATTTCCATGGTTTACACTTACAAATGAATTTTGCAGTGATTTCTGCAAAAGGAATTGTGCAGTATTTGAATTATTCCACGAGTCCTTCAGTGCTGGCATGTAAATGTGGAAACTGTGTCCATTTTTACAATCTAATTTTACAATAGATTAACCTCAGAAAGGGTATCAGTAGATAGTAAAGATGCTGTGTGGCGCATACACCTGGAACAGCAAAATGCAGTCACAGGGAAGTTTTCTTCTTTTTCCGTGGAGAAAAATGTCAAGAACAATAATCACCAAATCCCAGCATCGCAGAAGTTCCTGCTCAAAGATAATCCAGAGCCAGGGAAAAAAATCACCCCCAAACTTGAAGAGGGCCTAATATGGGGCATAAAATGAGGCTTATCACACAGGTAGCAAGCATATCTTGAAAAATAAATGAAGCTGTACACATTTGCTGACATTGTGGTCCTCAGTGAGTGATGGAGCAGAACTAAAAAATGAAAAGAAAAAGGTGAAATGATGTTCTCTATTAAGCATCATTAGCACTGTGGTTACACAGAGGGAAAGTCTGTTCTTTCCCCAGGTCAGGAAAATACCTGTTAGCTTTATTATCTATGCCATGAGATTTCACAGGAGAGCTCATCAATTAAAGCATAATCACATCCTCATTGAAAATTAATGACGAAAAAAAATTATCCAAGTTGGGCTCTTCCTTACTTTTTAATAACCAGGAAAAAGGAGCAGCGAATGCAGATTTCTTACAGCCTTTGTGTATGTCTGCAAAGTTCCAGCTCTTCAGACTCCAGTGCCACGGAGAAACCTCAGCACATGGCAAAGCACTGATACTCTTTTCATCAAGTGCGTTTTAGTTTTGGAGTATAACATGCTCTGAAATGATAGGTGTCGATACAGTTTCCAGGTAATCATAAGACCCAAGCAAAGAGGCCACTAAATGTGATCCCATGGATGCCATAAAGCGACGCTGGACTCATCACCACACAAATCAACAGTGAGCAGGGGTTTGCTCCGTGAGACACGCGCAGAGCTCTCGGGAATCTTTCTAAAATAAAATATCCCCATTTTCAGACAGAAAGACACACACACAACCAAACATGCTTAGGAAGCCATTTCCCAGCACAAACCTATTCGTCAGCAGGCTCTTAAGAAATGTGACAGAACTTTTCATGCTGACTATTTATAATTTAAAGGGGCATTTTGCATTCTGTTAAAAACAGATTGCACTGTTCCATGCCCATAGTTACAACACCTCAGAAATAACATCAATAGTCTGGATGAAAATACAATTTGCAACTTTGCATGATGGAAAACATACATTCTGTCTGTGAAATCTGGGTAGCTTTGTCCAAGGAAGAGAGCAGAATGTATTAGGGCTATCCATCTTCTGCACATCTCAAAGCGAGATATGGGTCAGAAAAGCATTTGTTAAATGTATTTTTCCCCCTGAATGACCAAATGGCCATTGCATGAGTACCCGAGGGAGCAACTAGAGGAGAAAAAAAGAAAAAGCAGAACGAGCATAAAAGGAAAGAGTCGTACTTTAAAGAGGAAAATACACTTCAATGTGGAAAAAAAACCAACTCAGTTTTAGCAAAAAAAAAAGTTTACTTCATTAAGCAGGGATGCTGGGGACATGCTAACTTAGGAGGTAGCATTTCTGCAATCTGAACGCAGCTGGGAATCAAGTATTTCATGCTGGTTTAAAGTTTTAACCACAGCAGTCCTGGTTTGTAAGGAGCAAACTGGCCGAGGCACAAGTCCCTGTGTGTGCACCTGGGCGAGGGGCTGAAGGACAGCGATGGGGACCTGGCCACGAGACCCAACTTCTTTGGAAAGCAGCTGGAGTTGTCTCGCTCCAGGAGATCACCCTGGATGGAGGGACAAATGCAAGGACAGGTTTCCAAGTGCTCAGGCATGACAGCTACCTCAAGCCTTCAGCAATTCTCAGTGCTTTCAGTTCTTCCCCTTTTGGGAAAAACTTGGCATCCAAAATGCTGAGTTTTTCTCAGGAAAACCAGGGGGCAATCACCTGAAGCCTAGCAGAAAAACTAGAGCAAGGAATTAGCTGACATCTCCAGAGCGACAAGTCCATCTCATGTCTCATCTCTGGTCCCCTCCCAGCAAAGATTCACTCATTTCAACATTCCACAGTGAGGGCATAAGCATCAGATTTAAAAAAAAATCAAATCCTGTAACGTACAAACCACTCCAGAACTATCATTTTATCTATTAAAATGGCTCCCATCTTCTAAAATTGAAATTATTCAGTGCCCCTAACTTCACTCTCAAAAAATTTTAATAGAAAACAGTTAAGAGAAAAATGATAGGGAAAGATATTATTTTAGAAACCTAAGAAGTGATGGCTTTCTCAGTCTATTTATTAAATTGTTCTCTGAATGCTCAGAGAATTCACAAAAAGGCACTCAGTCCCACTTTGCAGTACTGGCCCCTACATAAGTTTTACAGCAGCTGCAATCATACGATGAGTCCAGCTCCAGGCCAAACGAACAAATAAATAAAATAAAGATGCACCCCTAGGCTGTGTCTGACTTTTCCCATATAACTATCTCCAGGATGCCACCTCTAAAGAATCTCAACATTTCTTTTATACTCACCTGCAGAAAGCCCCTTCCTCTCCCTTGCATTAAAGATTCAGCCTGCTCATAGGGACACGCACGAGGGGTCACACACACACAGAGACACTATTTTATCAGTTACTGATTTACAGCTTGGGAGCACAATGGGCTGAGGCTGACACTTCAAAGGACCTGGGCACCTCACCCTTTCAGCCTCCTCGGAAAATCACAGCGATGTCCCTAACAATAACAACACACACTTGCTCGGGACCCGAACCCAGTTATTACACTTGGAAAACAGGCTGGGGAAACCAATTAAAAGCCCAGTTCAGCATCCAGGTAGAGCAGCAGCAGCAAGCCCAGGCTCTGTAGGTAGGCTTGCATGTCAGCTGCTTCCCATGGGAAAAAATTATAAATTTTAAGCACTGCCAACTGCCCCTTGTTTGTGGCTGATGGGTCTCAGCTGAGGGACTGGGAGCTGGTACAGTGACTATTTGCAGTCCTCGCACAGAGATGCTCCAGGAGGAATCTACAGTGTCTGCTGTGCTGGGGCTGGGGAGCTCTGCTGGTGCTGAACCACCCACACACCTTGTCTGAGCCTGTCCCAGCCCCTCCCGCTGCAGCACACGCCAGATTCAGATAAGCCAAGGCTGATAAAACGAAACGCTGAGAAGGTCCGTGTCTCCGAGGATGGGCAGACTGATGCTGAAAAGAAAGCTTTTGTGATCCGGATTCCTCACACCAAGAGGAGCAGGCACCAATTAGAGTGGCTAAACATGAGCTAAAGGGGGACAGTAATCCAGCTTGCATTGCAAGAAAGCCATGCCAACTTTCAAATCTGTTTTCCCTCTCTGGCAGCTTATTAATTAAATGCCCTAAATACCAACAAAATCCCCTTTTTCCAATATTAATTTGAGACCACCTGGAAGAGAAGAGCCATTGCTCCCACAAAGAAAATCCTCTGTCCCTCTCCGTTTCCCTCTCGCTCGGGATGCGTCCCCAGGGCTGGCACCCCTGCACCTCTCCCAGCACCCCGAGCCCCCGGAGCCCAGCCCCGGCAGCTGGTGCCACAGCCCCCACTCCCCCCGCAAATCTCTGCCAGAGATCCCTAAGGCTGTGGTTTGAGGCTAAGCACCTTGGAGATCACTTTCACTCCCAATCTGTCAGCCCATCATTCGGGATCAGCTGTGGCCCTCTTGTTAATTGTTCCCAGCTCCAAGCAAGCCGGGATGGGAAACAGGCCACGGCTGATACATGACTCCAGGCTCTGGAATGCTCTTTTACCATCAGCCCTGCAGAGACCGAGTTTGTTGAGTTTAAGTCTCAGCTATTTGCCTAAGCCCAATTTTTGGGGAGAGACAGAGGTTTGACTGTTGTGTTTTACCCGCAGATGGGAGCACAGGGGTAAAGAGCTGTCAAAAGTTGTGCTTGTTGTTTTAAATATTGGTGTACAGGAGTATATTGGGCACATTTACATTAATTTCTGATTAAAAAGGGGAAAAAGGGATTTAGTGTTTGCTAAAAAGACAAGATGTCTGGATCCACAAGGTAAACTTTCCATGAAAGAACATTCAGGGTCTGAATTTAAACCTTTGCATATTATTTCACTGAACATCTGTTGACCATGAAACTTCAGATAACCGACATTAACATATACAGGCTGTTTATTCCAAAAAATAGATTATTCACACAGAATCAGTAAAGCCCTTAAAGAACTATTTTTCTGTTTGGTTTTTTTTATCCCAGCAACATTTAAAACGGGGGGAAAAAGGGAACTTTCGTAAGCAAAGAACATTTTCTAATGTATGAAAAATGAGACTTTTGGATTAGAAGTGGAATTCCACACAGGATTCAAGATTGCATTATCAGTTTTGTGGCACCCTATTAATCTGTTACAATAAAATATGGGGGTTTTTTTTAAAGGGAAATTGTCTTTCAAGAAAGGAAAAGCAAAAGGTCCAACCTTGATAGTAAAGCTTGTGCTTACTGAAAGTAACAGGAAGATCTGTGTCATCTGGCCATCTAATTGAAGAAAGATGCTGAACACAGTGCAGAACTGAGTATAATAAACATGATTTCTTTTCTAACTGAGTGTGGAAATGTTTTATAGATTTTTTTTTTCCTCCTTTTTGTAGGTGTGTGTATGCCTGTGAGGACACATTTTTTCCATTTTTTTTATAAATATTATTTAGTACTTATATAAAGCTGTCAAAAAGCACTAACAAACCAGCAGGATTCAATTAGCCCGAGCTTTTTAGAAAACGGCCCGGGCTCACTGAACGCTCCAGCTCCATCCCAGCGAATTTTCCCAGCGCATAATTTTCACCCCGTGCTCGAGACAGAACACGGCTTTATAAAAGAAAACCTTAAATATTAATGCGTGTTTTGCTAAGGAAGTGGAAGTCGAATCAACTTCCTGATACCCCGAGTATCTGATTTCTAAAACGGTCCGAGGCCGACGGTCGCAGCCCCTCCAGATGTGGGGTGAAGCGGAGCAGCGGAAGCCCAGGTTTGCAGCCCACTGCTGGGTCGGACGCAGAGCTCAGTGGACTGCATCCTCTGATAGTATATTTTTGTTAGCTGCCTGCCCGGAAACCCTCCGCTGCTCGATTTGTTTTGTGATCCTGCAAGGGCCTTCCCGGTGCCGATGACAGCCCTGAATTCAAGGGCTTGTTTGCTTTGGTGGGGCTGGGGACCAGCAAATGCCTCGGTGTTTCATTTATCCTCTGCAGGAGCGGGATGGGGGCCTCGTCCTGGAGGATGGAGTCTATTTTGAGAGGTTCGTGCTGCTGTTGTTCACCACATACCAAAAAACAATGACTTTTTGTTACCGATCCCGCCTTCTTTTATTGCTTTGTTTATTGACATTTGCAGCGCGGGACTTTTTCGGAGCATTTCCTCATATGAGGAGCAAATGTCACAAATACCAAAAATTTGAGTGAGGGAGAGAGAGAAATCCCAAGAGGATTACTGATTTCATTACCCCCATTTTGGCAAAGAAATTGGAAAGCAAAACTTCTGCATTTTACTTCATTTTGTCTCCTGCCCTCCTTCTACAAATAAGTATTGGGGGAGAAACAGAAAAAAAAAAAAAAAAAAGCAACAATGTTTGCTTAATCCATCCCAAAAAAACCAAAAACATTTTTAGGACTTGGAGAGCAGAAGAGGTGATGTCCATAAAAAGAAAACAACAAAATAAGAACTGTCCATTTGCCCCTTCTCCCAGTTTGGAGCCGAAATGCCGGCCCTGCTACAGGGAACAGCTTGTCTGCTCCAGAGATAATTACCAGTGCAGCAACGTCCTGGCAAAGTGGCCCATGTGTCGGGCTGAGGACGGGTGCACACTGTCCTCCTTGACTCTTTACTGAACTGTGCCTTAAATTTCATGTTTTAACTCTTTTTTTGTTTACATTCAGCATTACCACATTTCACGCATGTTGCTCACAGAGGGCTGAGTCCCACTTCTGCAAATATTTTCTCCTGCCTCAGTTATACAGAAGTTACTGAACTGTTATTTATATAATAAAATAAATAAAGTTATTTATATTTTTTGCTGGCATTGAGGAGTTAAAATGTGTCATGGTCTACCTAAGCATTTCTGATGGCCTTATTGTTGTTCCTACGCAGTGACACTTAATTGGGAGCTCATTACAAGGGATCAAATTATTCTCCCCATTTTAGCCTACTCCTCAAGCCTCAGGAAGCTGAGCCAGCTGCCTCAGCAGATGCTCAGCCACCCATCAGAGTGATCAACACCACACTTTGGGCTGCACATGATCCATCCAGGTACTATCCTCTCTACCAGACGAATGCTGAGTGGCAGCAAAAGCTGCTGCAAGAAGAACATGGGGCAAAAATTTTCACAGCTCACACCCAGTTTTGTTCAGCCCTGTGGAACATTCAGCAGGAACGCAGTCCCCACTCCTCCACATCATTTAACTTTGCAAGATCTGTGTCCTCTGTGAGAGCAGCTCTCTGCCCACCTCACTTGCACAGGCACAGTTCTTTGGTTTGGCAGGAAAGACAGTAATCAGCATAAAAATGTGCTCCATATTCATAGGCCTCACTCTGTAAATGCTTAGGAGAGAATTCCTCCTCTGGTTTCCAGAACCCCAGAAGAGAAATAGCGGCTGCTCGTTCAATAACACAGGTTGGATTTTGTCAGGTTGCAATCTCCAAGAACGACACGGTTCCAGCCGGTTAAAAGTCAATACGTGAAATGACACAGCAGTACATGGCATGACAACAGAATCCAATTTAACACAATGTAACATATCAGGAATGTAATTTTTTCCCGTTTCAGATTGGCTGTCTGCTGGCATTTCGAGTATCAAATAGCCAACAAAAATGTTTTCCGACCTGGGAGCTGTTCCATTAGCATTGTCTGCGGCGCTCCGATGGCCGCTGGCCACGGCATTCCCGCTCTGGATTTGGTGTGCAAGTGCTCCCTGCTCACTTCACTTTCAATTTCCAAAGGAGAAAAGAAGCCGTTTCCAAACTTTTGTTCCTTTCATTGCAACACATAAAGCAAATCTGTTTAGTATTTTATTTATATGGTTTAAAGGGACCGGATTCGAACAAGCTGTTCCTATTCTCAGCTAATAAACCGATTTAAACCATGGTGAGTGCTGTCCAGAACACATGCACCTACGGAAGTCACTGATTAACAAGATAACATATGAACAGGCCACATTTTTCAGATTTTTATTCAAGTGCCTTCCTAAAACTATTTAGCATCCTGCACATGGAAAAATACATATTAACAGGGAATTACAGATGAAGGAAAACAGGATATTTTTGCTTATCGCTGAAACACTGCAGTAAAATTAGTGAAGTGCAATAGAAAATCCACTGGACCGCCAACATAAAAAGGCTTTTGCTTGGTTATTAAAACCACAGATCAAGTAAGGACAAGAAGAATTGAATTTTCAGAGTGTCTCCAAGCACATATCCACAGTGAACAGGGAAATCTGTACACACTTGCAGAGACATGGCCTGATCTTTGCAGCCCGTTCCTCAGCTCAGCCCTCACCACCTAACTCAAACAGGGTATTTACTACAGGAAAAGCTGAGAGAAGGGCACTGTGTGTATGCTGGAAGAATCTGGAGTATTTCCTGGACTACTGCACACAACATGGGAAAGGTGCGTTGATTGGCGCAACACTTCAAACGAGACTTGAGAAAGTAAAGCAGACGGGACTAAACACGTGGCTTTTCAGCATCATTTCATGCTCCACCTCATCTGTGGGACCTCTTTGCACTCATACCTCTGTCAGGGGTGAAGAGGAGAAAAATCTGAGCAATATTCTTAGCCCTGCATAACCATTTAGTGACAAGCTTGCATTCCTTCGACCAAAATCATTATAGTTCTACTGCTCAAAAAATGCACTTTATTAAAAACTCATTCGGCCCCATTCATATATATTTACCTACAAAAGCATTAATCTTTGCACAATTCCTCCAAGCATTTACCAGATGAATATTTAAAATAAGAGATGTCCTGTGACCATAAATGTCAAGTTTATTTGTGTTATATAACTAATTAATATCTCAGACTTCCTGCATGTATCTGGATAACAGTACTGTAAATATAAATGAAAAATAAGTAATAATTTATGAAATCCAATTTGCATTTTCAACTATAAAATGTGCAAAATCCAACTAATTAGCAAGAGTGAAGGCCAAGGTGTTTCTATAGCAACTATAAAAATGCTTTAAAATGTTTTATATCGGGCTCATTAATGTGTGCATTCCTCCCTTGTTTTGTGGGTATTCCCTCTGACACAGATTCTGCTTTGCTGTTCAGTTCTGATCACTAAATATCATTTACCACGTCTGGCAGAACTCTGGTACTACTTTATGCTGACACTTTTGTCACAGGCTTAGAAAAACATTTGGTGTGCCGTACAAAAAAAATTATAATAATAATTAGAACGGGGTCCAGTGGCACAGGAAAAATAACCCAACCAACTGCCAAAGAACAGAAAACTATGAGAAACAACCCCTGAACTTGTCCTCTTTCTCCCTTCTTCCAGTTCGCTCTTTTAATTCTGACCTGCTTCATGTTGTAGATGGACAGACAGCAAAGTTTCTGGCAGCCCCCCCAGGCTGGTGCCAGAGCTATTCCTGGCTCAGCACACAGCATCTCCCGGCTCAAAGGCCATGCTGAGGAATTCTGATTTTCCCTTCCTAACCAACCCCCTCCCGTGCAACTTTCTTGCTTAGTAAATTGAAATTGAGACTCTCATTTCCATCTGCAGCACAAGGAGCTCCCGGCAGATTGATTTCTGCACCAGAGCCAACCACGATGCCTGAAAGGCGTCGAGATCTACTGTGCCCCCACGGCCTTGCTCAGCTGGTACCTGCTGGCCTGAGAGAGGCAGAAAGGTGACAAATGTCCTCATAAAGCTGGGACAGGGTGCACTGCAGCAAGTCATCCTTCTTTGCTTTAATTACTGAAAATCATTTGAAACCTAGAAGCCCATCACTTCCACGCTGGTTGTTTGAATGCAAAATAAACTTATGCTGAATGGCAGAGAGAGGGGCCACCAGATAGCATTTATGTCCAAGATGGCTTTAATCAAACGCTAATTCCCAGCCCCTCTGCCAATTATTACTAATATTTTATGAAAAAATCCACAACATTAGGTCCAAGTTATCACAAACAATTGAGATATTCTTGAAGTACTGCAGTGTTGACAAAAAAATGCCTGCATAGCGGCTGCTCACAGTCAGGGCATTAATTCCTAATGCCACCTGTGTGATTCCTGTAATACTTCCATACTGCATTGAAATTTTAAGTGACCTTACAGTGCTTTCCAATTATGGATACTGGGAAAGGTCTAGGCCACTCCTGTTACTGCTGCTAGTTGTAAAACACTTGTATTTTATACACTGAGGGCATTAAAATGAGTGTCTTCAGTTAAATTCCAAGCCAACCCACCCTGAGGGTGCTCACCAGAGTATCACTGACTTTAAAAAGGGCCTTTTCCTCCGCTCTGTCTCCGCTGGGCACAGCACAAGGCAGACACTGCAATGCTGAAAGGTTCTGATCTGCGTATTACACCTGCAACAAAGCTTTTTTTCCTCAAAAGCTTGTTAACAGAGATCTCCTCAAAGGCTCTATTTTGATAGCTCTGGCTGGGGTTGTCACGATGCTCAATTAAACCGGCAGCAGAAGACGCTCCAGCGGCCGGCGCCGCTCCCCGGCTCCCAGCACTCCCCGCAGGACGAGCTCTGAGTGACCAGCTGCTTTCCCAAATTTGACACCAGGCATATGGAGGGGAGTCAGGCCCGGGGGTGACGAGCTGGGGCGAGCTCCAGTGAGCAATCAATTAGGAGCAGCAGCTCGGCCACGGCCGTTCCCACCGCCGCCCCCGAGGACTCCACGCAGTAAAACTCGCAGGGAACCAACTCAAGGGAAGCTCTTCAGGACATATGATGAGGATTAGCTGTAAAACACTAATTAAGGATGGGCTGAGGAATTAGTGGGAAGCTACAAGGCTCTGCGTTCTGTTTCCTCATCTAAAAGCATTGCTGCTCTCCAGTTAATGAAAAGAGAAGTTGACCAAATGGATCTGGGGTTTTTTTCCTTTGCTCCTTTTTTTAGTATTATTATTATTATTTTTACTTAGCTTCTTTTGTAAGCACAAGTCATTAAAGAAGGAACACAGGCAGAAAAAAAAATCTCCTAGTGAAGGTTTGTTGTATTTTTCAAGCACAAATAAAGTGTCACTTTAAAAGGAAATCCAGTTACTCTGAAACATTTGTCGCTTTACTTCAGTGCATGTGAAATGAATACAGGGCCCAACACTGCCCTCAGCTTCTGTAATTTCCTAGCAGCTCAATGCTCAGAGACAGCACGATGTAAAAATATGTATATTGCTTAATTTATTGCAGTACGTTTCCATTTTTCTCATGAAAACAAACAAACAAAAAAAAAACAATTTCCAGCAGCTGGTTCCAATACCGCCCACTTTGCTCAAATTTATAGTGAAAACTAGCAGCATCATTAAAAACAAACATGTTGCTCCTCTCCAAGTATCCTATAGAGCAGCTCCCAGAGAGATGTGTAACTTCTGTAAGAGGTCCAGGAGGCACCGGCCAGCTTGGAGCTCAGAGCTCAACCTCCAGCTATGTTTTCCAGGACAGAAATAACTAGAATTTTATTCGTCTAAATAGTTTTCTGGAAAAGAATGTTTTGGATAGAAAAGAACAATCTTAACAGAAAATTTTCCATTTGCTGAAATGTTCCAATTTTCTGGTGAAAATTAACAATGAGGCCTGTAATTGGGTTTGGGAAGCCAGTGTGTGCTGAGGGCTGCCCTCCACCACAGCTTCGTGCTCTGCTGTCCTTCCCTTCCTGCCCTGAGGAGGGGAGGAACAGAGGATGAGAGGACAGATGGAAGAGGGAGAGAAGGGGAGCAGATAAAAACAAACATATTTTTTGTTTTCACTCCCCTCCTCCAAACTGATAAATGATGTAAACGTTTTCCAGCACTCCTTCAGCTGAGCAATTAATCAGATGTCTTGGAATGGGGCAGATCCTCAGGCTGCTTCGGGGAGGAAATAAACACAATCTTTTCCTTATTCTTTCCTCTCCCTCCCACTGAACCAATTTCCCTGGGCAAAAGGAAGGACATAGTTGTATGAAATATTTTGGGATGGGGACAATATTTTCCTACAGCAGCAAAAACACCCATCATTCTGCAAGACCCCCACCCCTGGCAGGGCGATGGCCACAGGTGGGGACAACCTGGGCTCTCTGCAGCCTCGTGGTCCCAGCAAACAGCAGATGAGATCCAGCATTGCCTGCTGCTGGCTAACCCAGCAGCCTAAAAGCCATGTCAGGACTCATTACGTCTTTTCCTCGTGGTTCTCAACTTGATGTCTGCCTGCTGGTGGTCCGCAAGTGACGGCAAGAGGACTGGCAGAGGGGTTTCAGAAATTCTTTGTGTACCTTTGCAGGCACGCTGGTGAGCAAAGAGAATGGGGAAAGGCAAAACGAAGACAAACATGCAAAGTTAACTTGATTGGTACTTGGCTATAAATAATAAATATTTGGCAACAATTCATAGGATGATCCTTTGGGTTAATATTTTTCCCTCACAAGGCAGGTGGAGCTACAACTAAAAAGGCTGAGGTACAATACTTAGAAAGGCAAAATAATCTGCTCTCAAGCTCCTTTTTGGCTATAAACAAAAAAGCCAAATCCATGAACCTCACCAACAGAAGGCGTAACTTGCCGACTGCATTTGCAAGAAAAAGCTGGATCACCCCAAGAGCAGCTCATGAGACCTGCCAGCAATTTTAATAAAATCAAAATGCCCACTGAGATCACAGCTAAGCACTTTTTGCAGTCCAGTAGCTCTCACCTGCAAACGCTGCTTCAGCCTTAACTTTAGACAAGGCAATACTGATCTCCTTGGAATAACTGAGCTCACAGAAGCTGTGCCTGAAGATGAAGGACAGCGTGCATGTAAGGAGTTGCAAAACTCAGGCCTGATATATAAAGCAGGTAGAATACTCCTAAGGAAGAAAAGAAGTTTTAAAACTTCTTCCTTAATAACGTCCTAGCAGGCTAAAATTAAGAGAAATGCCAGAAACTCCTAGAAATAATAACATGTCACAAGAGCTTCAAGTTCTATATTTTCCTGTCTTTCAGAGATGTGAATTACTTTGGAATTCAGCTACAAGAAAGCACCGAAGCTCAAATCATCCCAGAGGACAATGTCAAAACATGGCTCATATTTAACTTCAGGTGCTTTGCTCCTGTTCCTGGGATCCTCTTGTTTAATTACTTACTCCATGTATGCATTTATTCACTAATTTGCATCCCTCCATTTATATTTAGAACATTTAGCAGACCCAACTACATAATTTTTTTCCCCCAAATATCTGTTGCAAGTAGGGGGATTCAGTTCTGCCCTGCAGCATCCTGCACTGCCTGGAGTTAGCCATAGCACCAGCACAAAAGAAACCACGTTGTATTATCCTGCTTCCAATTTCTCCAACTGCTTTGCTCCCAAGTTATGACTTTAGTTTCCCCCTTGATATGCCATCCTTTATTTATTAGGGCATATTTATCCACGGGGTTTTTTTCCTTTTTATTGTTGGCCTGCTTTTACTTCTTCTTTAACCTTATTAACCCTTGCTAGTATTTGACAGCTTAACACCCTCCATTACTCTGTAACATTTGCTATAAGAACTGACATGGAACTAATAGCAGCCTTTTTATATCCAATCTACGAGGTCACATGAAACTGCCCTTGTCTGAACCCTGCAAGATTTCCTATAGGTGGTTCTCCTTTTCTCTGGATTTTCTACTTAATATGTCTCTACAGGTCTGTCTGAATGTAAAAAATGGAATCAGATTCCTGCTAACTTTAGTTACTGACAATGTACACCTTAGAATAGGAGTAAGTTTTCCCTTTAATGAAAGCTCCCAGTAATGTGATTTGAAACAACTTTGTGATATTCTTTTCAAGCATTATGTATCACTTTTTAATGGCATACCCACAGACCTTCCATTTCAAGGGATCTTTGATTTTCCCAGCAAAGGGCCAGAATGCCATGGTCACATCCATCCCCTGAACCTCAGCTCTGAGTGTAAGTAGGACATTAAAGCCATAGCGTGATAAGGTTGAGGTGTCTAGCTCAGTTGTTCAGTATGGCTTGATTAAATGTAATTAATTTAGGTCTCTGACTTCAGGGGACACCCATCACGCTGCACTGTACAGAACCAAGCTGTTGTTTATCCTCATGACCGGGTCTGCTGGAGCCTTCCCCCAGCCTGTGGAGTTTGACTCTGCACTTAAATCCATTGTGCAATTCTTCAAATGCAAAAGGCTGTAGTAAAAACAGCCCTGCAAAACACCTGAAGTGCTGCAGAGCTCAGCAGCAGCTGAGGGAGCTAAAAAAATCACCGGGGCAGGATTGCTCAGAGGAGATGCAATGAGAACACCAGTTACTTCCACATTTTTTTGCTAATGGGACCTACAGAGCAGGGAAAAAAAAATGTATTTTCCATGCATTTACCCTTTGCAAGCACTAGAAATTAACTTTTGCTAAATTGAAAAGTAAAGCACAATGAGATCTATACAGCTGAGCAAAGGAATACATGGAGGACAAACTGAAATTTAGGAGAATAGGTTTTAACAACCTTTCTTGCAGATGTAATACCTGCTTACATTAGTCTATGATTATCTATTTTAAAATTAAAAAAGTCTTCCTTCTGTGCAAATCCATCATCCTTATTATTGCTATTCTAAATGCAGCAAAGACACTGGGAGCCAAATTCTTCACTTAAAACTTCTTTGGGGAACATTTTTTTACTTCAGAAGTCCACTGTTTCCCCCACCCAATTTCAGTTTAATAGCATCTCGAGTGATAAAGTGGGAAGAGACAGACATCTGGTAGAGCTAACTAGTCATTTGCTGGTTCTGTGAAAGTTTGTGCTTCCCAGTCAGTGTCACATACGAGAAATACAGATGGTCCCAAGCCGAAAAAAAAAAGAAGTGTTGAAATATATACAAATGTTATGAGGACTTCAAGTGTAAAATGTTAACCAGCTGTGAATGTGACATCTCTAGTTTTACTAACTCTGCTGAGATACATCATTACTGCACATGAAATCCATATATTTTCTGTTCTGATGGCAATTCCCTGTTTTCCATTTGCTTCTAGTTTGGGGCCAAAACCATCCAGATGAGAATGTTAAAAAGATAGGAGTCCAAAAAGAGAAAGAAAAGTGGACTCAGTTCCTGAGAGCTGTTTGTAACCGCCCCGATAATTTCCTGTGCTCTAAGCTGACTATTTACTGGGGGGAGGGCAGAAGTCACAAGCATCTAGAGTTAAAAATAATATATAAATGTTAAAACAAAATCAAAAGGTTACTAATTCACACAAAGTCCTAGAGATTTAAAGTCATCCATTCTATATACAGTTCAGCAATGCCTGGAATGCAATAAGACATTTAAACCACAACACAGCAGTGATCTTGCCCTGTTGCTGGCAGTATCAGTTGTTTCCCACACAAGGGCCTAAATCTGACCCTTTTATGAAACTTTTACATTTGCAAAAATAGAACAGTTGGGAAATCTTGGGCACTTCTAGTTAAACTGCAAACAAAATAACCCTCTCTTCGCTGATGCTTAAGGTCTAGATAATCATCCCATATCAAGACAATTACTTTCTCCCCCCATAGGAGTTGTTCTGACAGAGCTTTTCAGATGTTGTGTACAGTGCAACCTGAAGGGAAAAGAGAATGCACATTTCAGGAGGCGTTAAAGCGTACGAGGGGGAGGAGAGAGAGGGAAGGAGATGGATTCCCCTCCCTTTTCCTTGGATTAAGGCTGTGAATGGCCATGTCTACCTCTGGCACCTCACAGGGGTGCGCAGCACCGTGACTGACGCGGGCCAAAGGATTCACCCGTGAAACCACCGAGGGATGCACGGCCCCATCCGGGGCAGAGCAGCTTCAGGATCTGCACACCCGGTGCGTGGTGCCTGCCCTCCCTCGCCTCATCCCATCAGGGGCTTCCTGGGAGGTGGGAAATGGAAAGGATCTCTCTGTGGGAAGGCAGGAGTGCCCCTCTCAGCCCTGCCACCCCCTGCCCCGCTCGGCTTCGCTGGAAGGACACGCTCCCTCCCCAGGAGCAGCTCTCAGGGAGAGGGGAGACAGTTGGGGATGGTTTTTTTGGATGTTTGTTTGGTTTTGCTAGGAATGGAGCAGCACTGGAAGAAAGTCAGATTCCCTGCACCCCTTCCTAAAATGTAACTAGGAGCAGGGACCAGCCTTGTTCATCCTCGACTGCCAGGAGGCTCTTCTGTTCTATTTTTGCTTTGCTTTTTTTTTTCCTCTCCAGAGAAAGCAGGCAAAATCAAAAAGAAGCCCCAGCTTTAATATAAACTGACAAAACATTGTACATCTCAGTACAGTTCTACACCCAGCTTAGATGAGGATGGGTGACTGCAGAGCACAGAGCCCTCAGCCAGGACATCACCACTTTGGAAACAGTGATGAGCACGAGAGTCAGAGAGTTCCTGCAGTGAACAAAACTGGAGCTTCAGTTGAAATGTAAACCTCTTTTCTTCAGAGGACAGGGCTGCTGGTTTAGGATCCTCTTACTAATAGATCATTTGCCTGTTACTATGGACTTTATTATGACATTAGCTTGTTTTAAAATGTTATTTGTGTAAGTAGCTTTCCCAGCGTGACTGTTCAGCTTGCATATTTCTTTCAACACCCACAGCAGAATTACCCTGAGATGCCATCATAAACTTTTTCAAGTTGTTTTCCTACTGATTTGTGCATCCCAGCTACGAAGTTTTTACCTGAACAAAGGAATGGTAGCACAAGAAGTCAAATTGTCTTTTCTTATCAGAGACAGGAAGATGAATTTCATAACCCCTCTATCACTAAGGGCAATATCAAAATGATATCACTTAACAGAGGAAAAACATCCCTTTGGACGGATTAAGGCATCCCTTTGAGGAATAAACCCCTTTAATACAAACTGGGGGTAAAGCAGTCACTTAAACACATCGAGCAGAATTTGTATGCCTCAAGTTTAGCCAAGGGCCAAACTTGTGCAGGCATTTGGGCACCTGAAGAAAGGCATGAATGCCTGTCAGGATACTGCCACCTCTAGCAGCCACTTTGAAAGCCCCATCAGTGCTTCCAGTCTTTCCATCCCTCTCCAAACTTCACCCACAGGCTGAGCTCCTGCAGAGTGTTCCTGAGCAAGCATTACCGAAGCTTCGCTGAACTGAACAGCCCAACTGGACTTGGTGGCTGCTGCTGAGCCCTCACGGACAGCCAGCCCACAAAAAATCCCTGTTCTGCGCTCCCTGAGACCGAGCTCGAGCCACTCCTGCCCGCCAGGCAGACAAATTGACTTCCTGGCAGTTCATTGCACGCAGCACTTTAGCAAGAAGGTTATAAATTGAAGGTCCGCATGGATGCAAAATTCTCTCTCCCCATGAGGCGGCCGTGCCTCACTCCGGGTGGGAACCGTGCCTGGGTGCCCCCCCAAAAAAAAAAACTGCCCCTTTCCCAGCGCTGGGGACCCCAGGCACGGTCCGGGGCGTGCGGTCAGGTCCCCGAGTGAGGAGCCTGAAACGCTGAAATCCTCCGGCTGCCACGCCGTGCTCGGGGCTCAGGAAGTTGGCCACCTGGGTAAATGTTAGAGGATCTCGTACATATTATATCCCCATTATTTTCTGACAGACTTTTCCTTCCATTATGCGATACAGGAAAAGAGGTTCAGTGTTATAACACCACCAACACGGGTTCTGAGCTCCTGCTAACTGTGAGCCCAGATCCTGGATACAGACACACACAGCTATCAACAAACACAAGGTAGCACCGAGAGCACATTAGGTTTTTCNAAAAGGAAAAAAAAAAGCTTCACATAGTTTCCTCCTCTTGACCTAACACAAATTCCATCAAACTTCAAAAACAATACTTTGGGATGCTGGAGGATGCAGGCCGGAAACTGAGGAAAGACTTTACACAAAGTTAGGAAACCTTTTTTGGAGGGAATACTTCAAGCTACTGAACAATTTTATCTAGATGACTAGATCTTATGGTAAATGAGTATATAATTAAATTTAAGAGCTATGCTATTGTCTTTGAGGTATATCAGCTCATCAACAAAAGAAGGACTGTTTCGCTATGCTAAAAGCGATATGTAAATACCATCCTCTGATAAATAATTGATTATTACCTTAATGTTTGACAAAGCCATAAAATGCCCTGCAGATTATGTCCAAAACATTTGAAGGTGATGTGAAATCATTTTTATTGTAATGACAGTGAGCTGTCCATGGTTGACTGGTTTAAATTTTATCTTTCCTTGTTAGGAAAGGTTTCTGTTTTCTTTGAGAATTTAATTATCAGAGGGTGTTTAATATGATAGGAAGATTTACGGCCTTCAGGAGCTATCCAAAAATAGTGCTATAAAAATGGACTTGGATCCCATCACAAGCAATAAAGCTGCTGTGCAGACTTGATGCTTGCAGTGAAAACTTTGCGTATTAATATATTTCACCATCACACATAAAAGTTCACTTTGGAGGATTTTGAATTTTGACCCTGAAATGTGACCCGAACAACGGGGTGAGGGGAAAAAAAAAAATCCTTCACAAAAAAACCCCAAGCTCTGCTAGTACAGATACATTAGTGTTTATTTTGGAAAATGCTCTTCACTATCCATAAATATTTGTTTTAACTCGTTGCCATTAAGATGCAGCAGGGACTAAGTTTTCCAGGAGGAGATAAAAAGAACAACAAAGATACACTCCTATTGTGTAATAATCAGTCCACATTTCAATGAATAAGTAATATTTCTCACAAGCCAAAGTTAGATAGTGGATTTATTTAACCTCTGAGGGTCAGGTAATAAATACTAAGTGAATTATTCAGACCAATGGCTAATCAATACAATTCAGTGATATATTTTTTGTGTTTCATAAAAGGTTGTACACTAAAGGCAGTGAGCAATTATGGAAATTGGGCCCGAGCGGCACTCAATTCTTCTCTTACTTGAAACCCCAGCACCACTACCTTGACAGCAAATCGATTAGTGTGCTAGTGAAGCAGCTCAGCAACCTCTGACCCCTTCCAGCTCTGTCCAACAGCCTGGAGAGTATTTTATATTTATTTTATTGAATTAACCCCCTCTTGCCTGAACTCAGTTTTACACATACAGTAACATGGTGGGAGAAAAGCAACGGGGTTCTTTCTATTTAAATACCCCTCTGTAGGCCCGAGGAAGGCAAACCTAACAGACCCCTTTGTTCCAGCTTCAAAACACCAATTTTTGCCACAGCACAGGGTTTTCAAGTCCATCCCAAAACTAACATAATTAACAGGATGCAAAGAATGTCCTAAGTGTACCCCAGACACTGAATCACTCCTATTCATGCCTGGCCTGGCACACGGCTACCAATTTTATACAATGCTCAAGTCACTGTTTTGCACCAAAAATAAGAGCTCCTCAATAAAAGTGAGTTAATATTGCTATAGGTATAATATCCTGTTTTACACAGTGCAAGGGAGAACACTAGAGATTAACAGCATTTTCCACCAGGAAATTAAAACTAACATAAAGCCACATAAAGCACTTTTTTCTGGACATTTAACTCTATAGGCACCACTCCTGTGTCCTGTGCCTGACAAAGCCCTGCCTGATCCCAGTGGGAGTTTGCAAAGATTCAAGGTAATGAAAGAGAAGATAATTTCAGGTCTAAGGCCTGTGGGCTCTTCCTTGGCACCACGCAAAAGGTTCAGCACAGACACTTTTGGTGGTGCTGTGGATCAGGAGCCCTCAGCCAGCCGTGGCCACCAAGGTGTCAGCTCTCTGCCACCACCTACCCAGATCCCAAGGGGAAATGTAAGCCATGCAAAGGAAAGCATCTTCCTCGCCCAACAAGCATTTCTTGATACCCCAACTCACGTCCCCTCCACACACATCATCAACAGGCTTTGAAAATGATGCACCATCCCCTTTTCCAAAAAACAGGCAGGACACAGAAAAAGCCCAGCCTCAAGCACAAGGGATAAAACCAGGATTTTCTGTGCCTTTAACTGGAGAGCCGAGTACTGCAGCCCCATGGAGGGCCCCACATGAGGTATCCTACCCAAAGTACAACTCTCTTCCCTTTTTCAACACCGTCCAGAGGAGTAAGCAGCAGTTGCACCCATCTGAATACTCTCTATATCACATATAACCAATTCCCCTGGTTCTAGGAAATTTATTCCCAATTTACACTGGCAGAGTTGAGAGAAGATTCAGACCGCAAAATTCCTAAATCCGATTCCATCGCTGTTCCAATACTAAAAGGGATTAAACAGCAGGTAAATACTCAAAGACTTGCAAGCATTGCATCTCATCTGGTTACGAATGTGTGCTAAAAAATATAATAGGAAGTCACATGCAAATAACATAAGGAGAGATTTCTCAGGAAGAAATCAATCCCCCCAGAAAAAGTGAAGACACGATGCTGTTTCCATTGAGGCTAATGGGAACCAGATTAGATTTCCACTGTAGCTGATCTGTTCCACACCAAACAATGATAATCAAAGCAAAAATGGCATTTAGTAGGAGTCCAGAAGCTCGTGTGCTCTGTCTACAGGTCATATTCTGCCACTTCAAGGCTGAATAAAGCCTGCATGCATAGCAGGATACATCACCTTTAATAAGACTATTCACAGAAAAAGGGACCACTCAAAGTTCACCACATCTGACCGTAAGCAGATACACAGCACAGGCTCGAGCAGGGTATTTTATAAAACCCTTTTATGCTTTCGTATAACACTGCGTTGAGTCCTGAATTATTCTTTTAGTCTCTTTTGCTCTCAGAATCCATACAAAAGTGATTACTTCAGTCATTTTTCAATATTACTTTCATTCCTGGAAAATGCATTTTCAAAAGTTATTTATTTTTCACAGCATGTCATGTTGTTATATTATACTAGTTAAAATAAAACCACTGTAGGCTTCGGCATGCATTTATGTTTCTCTTCCAATGGTGTGATGTAGGATTTGCAGTTTTTATGCTGAATGTATTCTACATATTACATTATCAATCCTTTATCTTAGGTTTGGTGTAGATTTAAAAAACAAGCTGTTAAATCAAGTTACTAAAGTAATTGAGCTATAAAACTGCCTTCTTATTTATAATCACCATTTCCCTCCGAAAAGGAGTTTTTAAAGATCAGCTGTGGCTTCTGCGACGCAATTTTTTAAAACAACTTTATGCTGCTGATTCCACTTAAAACCTAATTAAAATAGTGGAGAAAATGTATGTTTCCTCCATGGAGGCAGTGAACTGGCTTTATCAGCACACTGCAGGCTGGAACTGCCCCTCAGCCCTGGGACCTGGGTGAGCATCTTCTTGGCCCAAGGGGCAAACTGGGCACAGCCTGGGACTGGGCAGCCCTGGGTCTCTGCTCACCTCTTATCCCTGCCCCAAAATTCACCTTAGGAACCCTTTCCCAAAGGTTTAACTCTGTTTGTGTTTCTTAATACCTAATCCTGGGTAATGCTGGAATGCAGAAGAACGTTATTTCCGAGTGGGAAAGAGGCTGAAACAGAAGTTATTTAAAGATGAATCCTTTGCTTGCCCAGCTGATGGACAGCAGTGACCATCCTGCCACTCCTCAGTGGCCACTTCTTTGCAGTGATTCAGTTAAACATCAGGAAAGTGGCTGTTTATCCAGCTATTTGCCAAAAAAACCCTAACAATCTCTGTCTCCATGGGCAGCTACCTCAAACACAACAGCGTGGATGCCAAAGCACAGACTTTCCAGGGTTGGGGGCATGGCAGGAGCCTGGGGACTCCTTGTCCCCCTGGGGGGTCACTGCCCACCACGCTGTTGGGACACGCTGCCACAGTGAGAGAAGCTCGGATACTGCTGCCCACAACCACAAAACCAGGGGAAATCCCATATCCCCAGCGCTGTGATGCCTTCAGAGTGGGCAAAAAGGGAGAAACACAGCTGGTTGTGCAGGGAAATGCAGGAATTGAGTCATCCAGCCCAAAGGTGGCCGATGGAGGGAGGGGACTCGGCGTTACGGGAGCAGCAGGAATGGCAGGGTGGGTTTGAGGAGGCTGAGGGTCCCACATCCCTCTGCCATGACACATCTTCCAGGCTGCAATCCTGCTCCAAGCTTGCACCCCTCCTCCAGCCAAAACTTCTGCACAATCTGCCCATCCCTCTGTCACCCCACACACATGAAGGATGCCCCACACCATCGATGAAACACATCTGTGCTATAAAGGCTCATCCTCCCCAAAAGCCACGTTATCAGGCACCAGAGCATCTGGATGCCTTTAGGAAAACTGCTCTCCTTGCAGTGCAGCTGAATTAGGGGCAGGGAAAAAAAGTAGAGAGGTTAAATATTTAATAAAGACTTCCACAAAAACTCCAAGAGCAGCTCTGAAATGCCTCCCCACTCCACACCCACGGAGGTGGCCGGGAAATGGCCGAGGGCCAGATGACAGGGGACTTTTTTTCTGAAATAGCGCTGGCAGAGGCCTATCAGGAAATCTTTCAGAATTGCTTTAATCTTTCATTTTAGTTTGGTCTCTGGCCACACAAGTGCGTCCAGCCCTCGGAGACCCTGGAGGTCACTATCTGTGAGTTTTTAAAAACAGGAAAGCCATTTCAGAAAAATCAGAAGAGCAAGGGAAAAAAGTCCTCGCTGTAAATATGTACGTTTTTAATACAACAGAACAGTAGTTACATTTTTTGTTCTGCTATTGCTTTTAACTAAAAAGGAAGGGAACCTGGGCTGTTATAAACACCTCGTAGTTTTTAGCTCTCTGCCAAAGAATTTATCCATTAAACACAACATGAACTATAAATCTGAATTTCAGCTCCTGCTCACAGCATATGAATCTATTCTCCCCTTTGATGTGCATGTGAAGTTCTCATTGACACTAATGGGAGTTACACTTGCTTATTATGGGATAACTAGACCTCTTGGTGTGAATATATACTTTAGACAGACAGCTCTGCTTAAGTTTATTAAAAAAAAAAGGGAAAGAAGAAGATACCAGTGGGGGGAGAAAAATCCATTATGGGTGTTGTGCAAACGAAAGTACCATTCTGTGCATTTTTGATCAGCAGGAGGCTTGGAAAAAAAAAGTCATGTATAGGTATTCAATTGCATCCATGTACCTCATTCTTCCTGCACATAAGGACACGCGTGAAGATGTGTACTCGTGAGGGCGAGCCTCTGCTCAGTCACCCCAAATTTCGGTGCCAGTCTCAGCCTCAGCTCGTGCAAATCAGCTCAGCTCCACCATTGCCCCTGAACTGCCCAATTTACACCAGCTGAGCGTGCAACACGAGGTCTGTGGGAGTGCTGGAAGTCCTGGGTCTCTCCTACAGGCTCTCTGTGAAGTAGCTGCTACTCTGAATGCTAATGGGTGTGGGAGCGCAGAGCGCTGGTATCGGGGAGTTATTTCTTTTATGGGAACATTTCCTTAGATGTGTATTTCATTTTTTAGCTTTCCGGCTTGAGGTGTTCCCAGGGACAGCAAATAGAGAGGGAGAGTCATGTTAAATTCATAAACATAATCTGTAGAAAGTAAGCGAACGTATAAGGATGTGGTGGGTTGAGCCTGGGTGCCCACCAAAGCTGCTCTATCCCTCCCCTCCTCAGCTGGATTTGGGGAGAAAACATAATGAAAGGCTCATGGGTCAAGATAAGGACAGGGGGAGATCCCTCAGCAATTACTGTCACAGCAAAACGGGCTCAGCTTGGGGAAATCAGCTTAATTTATTGCCACTCAAAAAAGAGTAGGGTAATTAGAAATAAAACCAAATCTTGAAACACCTTAAAACACCTTCCTCACTTTTTCCTAGGCTCAGCTTCAGTCCCAGTTTTCTCTGCCTCCAGCGACACAGGGGGACAGGGAATGGGGCCTGCAGTCCCTTCATCACATGTCCTCTCTGCTACTCCTCCCCTCCTCGGGGAGGACCCCTCACACTCCTCCCCTGCTCCAGCATGGGGTCCCTCCCACGGGAAACAGTCCTCCAGGAACTTCCCTGGTGTGAGTCCTTTCCGTGGGCCTCTGCCGTGGAGTTCTCTGCAAACTGCTCCAGCATGGATCCCTTCCCACAGGGTGCAGTCCTTCAGAACAGGCTGCTCCAGTGTGTCCCCTGTGTGGGGTCACAAATCCTGCCAGCAAACCTGCTTCAGCATGGGCTCCTGTCTTCATGGATCCACAGATCCTGCCAGGAACCTGCTTCAGCATGGGCTCCTCTCTCCATGGACCCACAGATCCTGCCAGGAACCTGCTCCAGTGTCGGCTCCTCTCTCCATGGGTCCACAGATCCTGCCAGGAACCTGCTCCAGTGTAGGATTCCCACAGGGTCACAGCCTCCTTGGGCATCCGCCTGCTCCACCATGGACCTCCACAGGCTGCAGAGGAATCTCTGCTCCAGCACCTGGACCATCTCCTCCCCCTCTTTCTCCACCACGCTGGGCATCTTTAGGGCTCTCACACATCCTCACTCCTCTCTCCAGGCTGCAATTGCACAGGGGCTTTTTTTCACCTTCCTCTCTTATCCCAGAGGTGCCACCATCATCTCTGCTGGGCTCAGCCTTGGGTCCATCTCGGAGCCTCTGGTCTGGGCTCTGTCAGACACAGGGGAAGCTTCTGGCAGCTTCTCACGGGAGCCACCCCTGTAACCCCCCTGCTACCGACCCCATCTTGCCACGCAAACCCAACACAAAGGATAACATATGAGTGAGTGTATACCACATCTGCATTTTTATAGCCCAAATGGATCTGTGTGTATCTCTGCACGGCTCTGTCTGTATACACGGGTGTCAAAATATTGGCACTTAGAGTAAAATTTATAAATTGTCCAACCAGCCCAGATTATCTTCAGCAGGTTTTTTTTTTTTTTTAATCAAGAGCTTTTACTGGAAATATTAGTAAAGGGTCAATTCCCTCCCATGCACCAAGTGACACTTTTGAATAACTGTGTTATGCACAGCGCCTTAAGAAGACTTATAGGACTGTCACAATATTTAACTACTCATTTTTGCTTGCATGATTGTGGTTGATATGACCACAGAATACTGATCTATCCAAAAGAGAAAAATTATAGAGTGGAACAGTGGGATTTATGAATGAGATATCTTTGGCTGCAAAGCAGTCCCATTTATAGCACTCAGCCACCACAAAACTGCTGTGTAATTGGAAGAGAAATTTTTCCCATGTACTGAAGCTGTAGTTGAACTGGCAAACAATGAGAGACAGCCTTGTCTGAATTAGAGGAGTCACATACCTGATTTTTCTCCCACTCATTTAGAAACAGACCTTTTTCCCATCCCCGCTCCTCTTGTGCTGAGACTGGGGGTAGGAAAGCTGCGTTTTGCGAGTGCCAGAGCCAAAAGCTGATTCCATTTAAGCATCATATCAGAATAAATGTGTGGACAAATCAGCAGGACTAGTCAGAGCTGCCAATTTTAACTTCCTGAGTATCTGCATGTGAAAACTGTTATTTTCCCAAGGAGGCACATGGGCTTTTGTTATGATTATTTATTTGTATTGTAACAGGCCAAGGAAGCCACTGAGAGGGCCCTGTAATGTGAGAGGACACAGAGCCACAGCACTGCCCCAGGACACTCGGGAGGTGGGCAGAGGCTCCTGGGATGGATTGATGCTCACAGGAAAGATGGATGTTTGCCCACCCACTGGCTCCATGAGCAGGCACCAGGCAAGTCCCTGCCGTGCTCACACGGGCTCTGGGGCTTTACAAGTCTCGTGACTGCAAGGCCAAGAGGCTAAACCCCCACACTGCACAGCCCCGCAGCACTGCATGGACGGACAGATGGACGCACTGAGACCCCCCTCGTGTGCAGACCCACGGGGCAGCCCTCAGGGTGCCAGGCAGGGCAGGTGCCCTGACAGGACCAGCTGCTAACAGCAGCAGCTTGAGGCCAGGGATGAAGAGACCATGAAACAAGGGAATTCCTTAGAAAACAGCAACTTCCAGTCCTCCCCTCCACAGGCAATGCCACAGGGATGGGGCACGTGCCATGGGGACAGCACAGTGTCACCCCCTTTGGAGGCAGCAGGACAAGCTGCTTTGCCGTCACTCCACAGTGTGAGCCCTTTCCTCCTTCCCACCCTCTCCATCATCCCTTGGGTGGCCTCTACCCTGGAGGCTGCTGGCCAGGAACAGAGACCTGTGCCCGGCCAAGCTTTCCCCTCCCCGCCCAGGGCCACTGCATGTTCCACGACAGCACAAGGCATCGCTTGTACACATATTTTTGCAAAAGAAATGTTCTCCAACAATCCCTTCCATGTAAAGTCCCTCTGACCACATCTCTGATCACAGACACTGCTGAGGACACTCTGCACGACCCTCAGATCGCAGCCTGACAAAACTCAAAACTGGGTACCCTAAATCCAAGAACCTTGATGCTGCTCTGGAAATTCAGGACAACATTCCCCTGCCAGTGATGAATAGGAAGGTTCAGACCAGTTTCTCCAGCTGCCAAATGTGTTGGGACAATTTACATTTTCTCTCTTCACATCATCCACAGTGAAAATCAAAATACCAAAGTACAGATGTAAAACAACTTTAAGGGGTTTCACAGTTTGTCAAGAGTTCTCCAATCTATTTCAAATTCTCTGTCACAACAGGATTTCATCTGTGTTTGCATTTCAGCTGTGGATGATTAAACAACAAGCAGCAGAAAATTAATATGTTAAATTCAAAGCCACAGAAAAATAGATAATCTCATTGTCCAGTGAGAATCCCAGGAATCCTTGAGTTTCCAGGAACAAAAGCTACAACCTCAGGCTTAGGTCTTAACAGAATTAACATTGCTCAATAGCAAGTACTGATTGTGGGGTTTTTTACTAACCTACAATACAGAACTTGGCTAATACTTAAACAAATAAATAAACCTTATTTATATTTAAAGAAGGGGGAAAAAAACTGAGAGAGGTCAGATGTGCCACAGAAAGCAATGAATGCTATGGATTCAGAACCACATCTGAAAACCTCTTCCAGGCCCCCAGAGACAACCACAGGACGCTGCTCCCAGCCAGGCAAATTGGAAATGTGAACAATGACTCTGGATTTTCTGTTAGAATTCATTGGGTTTATTACTTGGTTGTGTTTTTCCAAAGGACACTTCGCACACAGAAACCCCAGCGCAGGCTCGGGGTGCCAAAACCTCTCCCTCTCCTGTTTAGCAGCACATATTGATACCGTAACGGAGCTTCAAGGACCTGGCCGAGATCCTCCTGACAGAATGAAAGGATTTTCCTCGGGGCAATGACACCGTGACCAGACCTCACTGATGGCAGCACAGTTCATGGGCAACGTGGAGAGACAAGGACCTGAAGGAGCTCAGATGCTGGCAGAAGTGATGCCAACTATTTATTTGGGGGAAAAAAAACCAACAAACCAAACATGACTTCTAAAGTGCTCCTGGAATCTCTGCCTCTAGAGACCCCCTTCCTTGGATAAAGAGCAGTTTGCCCTACTTACACCATCAACCCAGAGGGATGGGCTGGGGAAAAGCAGACAGGAGGCCACCAATCCCCCTGCCCACAGCAATGGGCTCAAGATGCATTCCTGCCATTGGGTTAAGTGGAGCTGGAGACAGGGGTTTGCCCCTGACAGGAGCAGGGAATCCCACATTCCCTGGGCTGGAGGAGGCAGTGACACCTCATACATGTTAGGGGCAGAGGCTTCTCTCACATGTGCACTGCTAAACTAGAAATACACAAAGACAGGGCTCAATCAGCCTGTGGACAATTAATGTTATCACTGGAGCAGCCTCATTTCTCCCACTTGGAGCTCACCCATGGCAGGGAGGCACAGAACTGGTAGCCACAGCAATAACCTTCCTATATTTACATACCTATCCCTTGAATGCCCTGTTGATGTCCCTGTGAGAAAGGACTCAGTGAAACGCTGCAAATTAATGGTATAAGAAGCAAAATACATTCTGCACTGCATGGTTTAAACAAAAAATAGTCTCAGATGGGGAGACACGAAGTAACAATATAAAGGCAGAATGAAACATTTTGATCTGCTGAATGCCTTTATAAATATTTGAGTATCATTTATTTATGTTTTCCTTCTTTTCATTGTAAAGCAAGGTTTTCTGACAAAAGCCCTCGTTCGGAGAACGCTGTGCTTTATTATTTAACTTCCTAAAAGCAACATCAAAGGCTTGAGTTTAAAGCTTTAAAACAAATGAACTATTTGCAATATTTTAAAGATTTAGAGATGAGAAGAGCAGGAGTTCTCCACAGCTCAGATCTAAAGGCCTCTGTGGTCTGCGCTGGGCAAGGAAGACACAACAGCTCTGCCAAGCGCCGGGGAACAAAATCCCCGACATCCTTTTGCAAGCACCAGCTGTAGCATGTGCCCAGGGCTGCCAAGATGCTTCCAGTTCAGTCATTCTCCCTCTCACCATTGCGATTCACCTGTAGTCACCCTCTCTCCTCTTCCAGCCATCCCACCATCACTGTCAGGACCCCAGACTGGGTGCTGGGTGTCACCTGAACCACAGGCAGAGGTCCCCAGCAGGGACAGTCTGCATCACTGGCACTGCCCAGACAGGGATCCGTTCCTGTCCTGGCTCTGCCATGATCCACTCTGAGTGATCCTGCCACAAGAAAATTGGCCTGGGCCGTGTCTGGCACCTGTACCTGTCGTGGGAACATGTGGCTGTTCCTGGCACTCGCACAGCAGATAATATGACAAATTTCTCCAGCTTTGTAAGGCGTTGAGGCAAAGTCTGGAAGCTCTGCTGAAGGCAGCTTCCAGTGCTGCCCTGATGGATCAGATCCTTAAGACAAGGCACAAAAAGTGCCCCCAGTCTGCAGCCACCTCTGGAATCCTTTCTCCTCGCACCCAGGACACAGAGACCTGCACCCATCCCACCTCAGTCCATTCTCCAGCGAACCAGCTTTGCTGTACAATCCACACTGTCACACAAACAAAGCCCTTCAAGGCTTGTTCATGTGGAGGCAAACACAACACAGCCCCAAGGGCCCCCAGTCCCACTGAAGCCAGAAGCTGAGGGACTGAGCCAGCAGCAGATCTGGTCTTCATTTCATAACCCATCCCCTGCTTGCCTCTCTCTAATGCTAAAATCTGTGATGTGCTCAGACACCACATCTCCCTTGTATCTGTTCTCTGGTCCCAGGCTCTCCAGAGCCAGGGCAGGCTGACTTGTGCTGCACAAATCCTGTTCAGACATCACCATCACCCAGCAAAACTCACAGCACTTCTCAGCTTTCACAGCTAATAAAGGGGTAAGAATCAGAATTTGCCCTTTGGTAACACTAATCACCACAGCTGCAGTGAGTGTAAATCTGCAGAGTTCCACCAGCTTCACTTTTATATACAATAAAAATATAAAACCTTCATTAGGTGTTATGCAGTTTGTAAGAAAATCCCTAAATTAATTTATTCGGGGGGGAAAAAAATTTAAGAGAACATTAACTTTCAAACCTATGCCAAGATCATTTCCTTATTGGTTTGCTCTGAGACAACTTAGTTTAGGTCATACAAACTTTAAATCCCTCAAACACGTTATGAAAATCTCAAATTCCACCTAAACTGGCTGAAATTATGCAGGCACCTTTAAAAAAAAAAAGCAGTTTGCGTTTTAAAGCAGAATGGACTCAGCCATCCATTAAATATGACAAGGTCTGCATTTTATTTAGACATTGCCATTAATAATGAAATGATGTATGATTTCCATTCCTGCAGTTCTTCCTTCCCTCCACAATCAATTATGCATTTAAGAAAATATTTACTTGTTATAAAACTCTTCTAATTAAGCATTACTGGTATGAGTTTGAACAAATCAGGGGGTGATCTCTAAGGTGCATGACAGAATATGATGCTGTGCTTCAAAGAGGCATTTATTCCTGTCTGCTAGAGAAAAAAAGTCCTCAAAAGTTAAAAGGATGCAAGGTTCAGTGCAATACTGCAGATCCCACCATCTTTCTGACCTCGAGAGGTAAATCCTGCTTGTGAGAAGTCCTTGGGGCTACTCATGTTCCTGAAGCAAATAGAATTTGACCCAAGAAAAATCACATAGAAAACTACATGTGTATGTATGAATGTTGACAAGGTGAGGAAAGACCTTCCCAGAGATTCAGACATTTCCAGGTTGTTCCTGGGTGAAGAACAGGATCCTAAAAGTAAATTTTAGAGTGGTGGCAGTGCCCAAACTCTCTTGAGACTGCAGAGATCATTGCTGTCCTGGCGAGCACAAGCTGGAGCTGGGGCCTGCCCTTGATGCCCATGGTGACATTCACAAACACATCTTGAATTCCCCCGTTGAAAATGCGATTCTCTGGTTCCTGGGCAGCTGGCACAGAGGGCTCCTACTGTGGGCAGGGAAAACCCCCAAGGGCAGCCGAGCTGTGCCCCAAAGTCCAGGAACAAGGAGCAAATCCACAGCATTTACAGCTCCTCTCTGCTTCCCAGGGTTCACTGGAGGCCCTGGAAAGCAGAGCACAAACCCCAGCAGGCTCAGGAAAACCTCTCCAGCTGTGCCGGGGCAGCAGCGCCCTTCCCAGCCCTGGGGAGGCTGAACGCTGCCTCACGGAGGTGGCGCTGGAGGTAGGAAGGGAAATGGAGAGAAAGTGGCTGGAGGCCAGAAAGCAGCAACCAAGGAGAGAGCAATTAGGATGCAGGAGCTGCCAGAGATATGGCATCACCAGAGATTTACTGTGCATACACACCTCCCTCCCTGCTCCCAATGTACTCGCTCTTTCTTTCTGTCCATATACATACAGTAAATCTTCGGTGACTCCTTATCTCCCAGCCTGCTTCTAGATCCTAATTGCTATCTATCTCTGTCTGCCTGCCACTTCCAGGTCTCCCAGCCTCTTCTCTTACAGCTCCCAGCCCCCCAGCAGCCTCCCTGGTTTTCCCACCCCCTCTTCTTCCTCTGCCTGCACGCAGGAGGATTCTACATGGCATTGGTACAGGCAGCCGAAATTTCCCCTTCTCAACACAACACTGCACCCCAAAACACGCAAGAGAATACTCAGCTCATGGCATGAGGCTGCCCGGGCAGGGCTAAGCCATGGGAGCACAGCACGGGAGGAAAAACTTGTTCCAGAGGAGCCCAGCTCTGCTCCTGCCCCGCCAGCCTCTTCTTCCTTGCACCACACAACCTCCTTCCCTGGGCATCAGCTGGCAGCACCATCCCAGGCTGGCAGCACCATCCCAGGCTGGCAGCACCATCCCAGCCCGGCACCACCAGGGCAATCGGAGGGCGCCTTCCGCGAGGCTCGGCACGGCGCTCGCTCGGTTTCATTTTTATTTACTACTATTCTTTACTACTATTTATTTATTCGCTCCTATTTTTATTTCACTTTGAACATGCCCAGCTGTGTCATCTTGGTTTTGCTGAAAATGTAAACAAAAAAAGAAGCTGCATTCAAATGCAGCCTTTCATTGCATGAATACATTTCCCATCCAACACAGCTCCCGTGCTCCCACCCTGGAATTAGAACTTAAAAAAAGGCAGCGTCGTCACTGTACAGCACATCTATATCCCCCCTCCAATGTTTTCTTCATTCTTGCTATTCATTCTTTTTGAAAAATAAACATATCAAGACTTTTAATAGGTCAGTTTGCTCCTTGCAAGGCAGGAGGGAACAAATAAATATAAATAAAACTAATTTTTATTCCATATGGCAACAAATCTGAGTGCCTGTGCTTTTTCCTAGCAAAATGTCATGCCTGCTTTTAGTCTTTGACACAGAATTGGTCACCAATTTTTTTGTTTTGAGCACTGAGTTCAGTTTTTGTCTTGCGAAATGTAACTTTACTCTAGTGATCTCTAAGCCTGAGGCTTTTTGGTTTGGCTTGACAGTAATTATATGGATGTTGAGAAAGGGAAGAACGTTCCTTACACTTCATAATTCTACCATGCTTCTGTGCTCAGAACAGAGAAGGAATATTTTCTCTTTCACAGAGATGTCGATCCAAAAGGAAGATACAGAACATACTGTGCAGAAGAAAACATCCCTGAAGAATCTTGCAAACCACAATGCCAAGGCTGCATTTGTAATTCTGCCTTTGGCTTTTAGCAAGGGAGCAATTAGAGAGGGAGAAAGAAGAGAGAAAGAGAGAGAGAAAAAAGTGAAAGAGAGAAGAGAGTGAAAGAAAAATAATAAAAAAAGAAATAAGTGAAAGGAAAAAGTGGAAGAGAAGGAAAAATAAAGGAAAAGGCAAGGAGAAGAAGAGAAGGGAAGAAGGAGAAAGGAACAGGGAATAGGGAAAAGGGGAAAGGAATTGGAGCAGTGAAAGGAAAAAGGGGAAAAGAAAAAGGGAAAGGAAAAAGGGGAAAGGGGAATGGGGAAATAAGAGAGAAAAAAGAAAAAAGAGTAAGAGAATGGGAAGACGAGGGAGAAGACAGGAGAGTGGAGAGAAAATAGAACAGAGAATAAAAAAGGAGAGAGAGAAGAAACGAGAAGAGCCAAGAGAGAAAGAAAATAGGAGCAGGAAAGTGAGATGTAAGTGAAAAAGAAAAGCGAATGGAGAGAGAAAAAAGACAATAAGGAAGGCGGGGGGAAGAGAAGGAGAACGAAAAAGGAGAGAGAAAGAAAGCAGAGGGGGCAGGAAGGGGGGACCCCGCAGCGCCCCTCGGGCGGGGGCCACGCGCCGGCCGCGCCCCCGGCCCGTCCCGAGCGCTCCCGGGCGACACCGCGGAGCCGCCGCTGTCCCGCCCGGGGGTCCCCGCCACGGGCCCGGCCCCGGAGCGCCGAGCCCCCGATGTGAGAGCCCCGATTCACGGCCCCGACAATGGCAGCTCTGAGAGCGGGCGGGGGGAGCCGGCCCCAGACCCTCCCCGCCGCCCGCGCTCCGCCGCTCTCGCACAGCCGGGATGCGGAGCCGAGCGCGCTCCTAAATTAGCTTTACCATAAATCTTTTAGGCTCTTAAATAAATAAGTAAATAACACTGCTCCCTTTTGCCCTCTTTTCTTTTTTT
>VXAZ01004433.1:1972986-2003654 GCA_013399875.1 Gymnorhina tibicen | reverse complement strand
AAAAAAAAAAAAAAATCAAAGAGAAAACATTAATAAATAATAATCAAGATCATCTGCAGTTTTAATGATAAGCTATTTAATGAATTATAAAGTACCTATAACTCAAAGTATGAGACTGTACATTGTCAAAACTGGCATTAAAGTGTATGGAGATAATTAGGCAATAATGACCTCCACAGAGGGCTTTTCCTGGGAATTAATGACCAGTCGGGAGGAGCTGATGGCTCAAGGCACAAGCAAGGGCCATTAACCCCAGCTGGTCATTAATACTCAGGAAATGCCCAGGTCTGAGGCCGTTATTGTGAGTATATGACAAAATAAAGGGGGAGCTATAATGAATATCTGAATTTGTGGGCTGATGGGAAAGGGAGGCTTGCAGGTACTCGTATCCAACCATCCCTCAGCCCTGGTATTCCTGTAACTGGGAATGCTCAGGAGGGCACCCCTGACACAAACACTGGACCCCTGACACCAGGTCTGGGGGCTCTGCCAGCACAAACAGAGCCTGTGAGGCATCTTTGCAACTAGAAAGAGTAAAAAAACCCACAAAACCAGAGGTTTTGTTTCAACTCAATTTTTAAATATTAAATCCTTGTGCTATTAGCAGCTCCAGAACCCAAGTCTCAGGCTCATCCATCTAAGTGGCATGTCGTGTAGCATAAGACACTCTTTTGGGATCATCACAGCCGAACTCAGCCCCTGGAGCAGCCCCGGGCACTACTGGGAGCAGGACCCCAGAGGCAGAGCAGCCTCATGTCGTCCCAAACCCACAGGCACCTCTTCCCAAACTCGTCATGACTTCAGGGGGAATTGGAGGAAGAGGAGGAGTGTCACCTTCTGCTGGGGCGAAACAAAAGCTGATGCAAAGCTGATCCCGTATGCAGGACTTGCATCCTTCCTGCCACACACGGCACTGCAGCAACGGGCTGGAGCATCAACACAGAGACAAACACCAAATCTCTCCTGTCCCCAGGAGGGCACGGAAGAATTTGGGGAGAGAGTCCCCTGGAATTGATGTCCCAATTCCCCCTCCCCACTGTAAACAGAGAGAGGAATTACCGGGGCTGTTTTGCTGGGTAATGAAGCCCAGCTGCCCGCTGCTCCCAGCCCCTGTTCCTGCTGCTCTCCCTGCCGCCTCCCCGACAGCCACCAAGGAATGGGGGGTCTGTACCTCTGCAAGCTCTGAACCAGCGTCTCCACTTTCCCCTGGCTGGAGAGGGAGGGGAGGGGGTGTCCATCCCCCGGCACAGCGCCCACCCCACACTGCAATTATCCAGCCTTGTTCTAAATAAACCCGCAGGGGAGAGAAGGGACTTGATTTCCCGCTATAGCCCCTCCGGTCATTTATTTACCCCAGTGCCATATTCCTGCACCGAACACGCATCGGCGTGCCCGGGGGTGACAACCCCGGAGCGTTTTTGCCCTGCAGGATCACAGCAGATGCAAATTTTCACCTCCACAAACAAATGCATGATGGTTGTAAACATTTCCGAATGATTCTCTGCAGCGATCGGCGCTAATCACGCTGTTTGTGAGAACACAGCAGCGATGCTTGTTGGCAAAATAAAGGATCTCTAAGTTTCTTACAGTCTGGAAAGGAACCCAGAGCAGCTCAGCCACAGCGTTTCTCCTCAACTGTTTACAATCGGTCAGAAGGGGGGAAAAAAATTAAGTATCCCACTGGCAATGTGGAGTTTCCAACAACTGGACGTTAAAATCCACTCTTGCTCAGCGTAGGAAAATCACTACATAAGGAAAATTAGTGCTTGTTAGTACATGTAATATTCAGAATCACGAGGAGAATAAAAGCAGCAATGCAGAAACTGTTATCAGCAGAGGGAAAATTATTCAAGTATGCATTTGAGTAATTCTGCATTTTAATTTAACCCTTTGAAACATTAATCAAACCATGGCTAATTATAGGAATTAAGGAATTAAACGATGGAATCTTCTAAAAGATATTATTTAAAAGGCAGTTTATACAATTACTTGTATAGATGTTTGCTTTAAAGAGGGAAACATTTCTACTGTAATGAAAAGGGTCTTAGAAAATTAAATTAACAAGAGGGGACCAGGCTGATATGAAACTAAATTAGCATCAAATGCAAATTACAGGGTACTTAATGGTAGAAACAGGTGCAGAGCAGGTCCCTAAATGAGATAAATGAATAAAACATCCCTCTGCACAAATGTGGAAGCTGACACAAAGTCAATGATATGAATAATTCAGCAGCCTCAACACTGCTGTTGAGGTCAGCTTTCCTTGACCTTTGAAACAGGAAGTAAAATTCTGTCCAAATTTGAGTGACTGGAAATGCAGCAGTTATTTGTTGGGGGATTATAAATAAAATTAAATTTAAAAGAAAACAAACAGAAAATCCAGATTTAAAAAAAAAAAAGAAAAGAAAAAAAAAAGAAAACCAACAAAACCAAACCCACCAAAAATACAAATCCATGTGTGAAAATGTGTATAACACGTATGAGAGATTTTAGGTCATGGTATGATCCAAACATGTTCAGAGCTAAATGGTTTTACCTTTCAAAAAATAATTTAGTTGTGCTAAAAGGGATATTAATAGAGTCAAAATCATTGTATTCTATGAACTAAAGAAATCAAATCATTTATAAGTAGCTGTTCAAAGCTCAGTATCAGTTATGTTCTTTGCAATAAACTTTTTTAAAAGGAACAGAAAGATTTCTTTTCCTGACTTTTTACCTAAGCTACCAATTTAGTCACTATTGCATTTCAAACATTGGGAAGTCACTGTTTAAACTGTAAACCACCCTCACAACTGCGTGTAGAAAAACACAAGGGTGCAGGAGTGTGAGAGAACCTTGAAAGTAGAAAATACACATTTACATGTATTTTATATTGGTATCTTAAAATGTAAATAAACCCTAGAAACAAATCCTTGTATTCCAAGAATGAATACTTCTCTCTTAAGGAGACAGAAATATGAAGCAGCTGCCTTAAAGCCAGTAGAATATCTCCAAATTTACATCCTTATAACTAAATGAAGATTTCTGTGCCTTTCCCTATGACAAAATACTCAGCTGAAAGCATAGCTCATGTAATTTCTGACTACATGTATGGTCCTAATTTTAAATTGAATTTGGCACTAAAACAGATTAATAAGGTATGACAAATAACTAATTTCTGCAAGCTGGAAGAAAGGAAGAACATCACCCCTGCAGCTTGTCTTCTAGGGCAACAAAAGATGTTAAGATAACATAAGTGATCTCTGCTCTTCCCTTTGTTGCATTAATCTCCCTTAACCCGCTTACCTGTCATCTGCAGAACTTGTGTCTGATACAGTTATTTGGCTTGATTTCTATTAATTAATTTTATTTTCTCTGTTTTAGGCAGGTGAAGGCAGGAATGGGATTGCAAGGGTGCGCCTCTGCCTCCAGAAACTTTGGTGAGGAGTTCAGGCCAGCCCTGGCAGCAGCCACCCTGGAGATGCATATTAACGAGATAAACAAAAAAAACCAAAAAAACCCAGCCCTGATATGTCATAATCCCTCGTGGCCAAGGCAGCAGGGGCAGTTTGGGGGCTGAGCTCAGGCTCTGCTCAGCTCTGGGGTTTCTGTGCAAAGTGGCTCCCTCCAAACGCCGGCTCTGAGAACCCAGCTGGTTCTCATTTCCAAACAACCAGTTTCTCTATCCCCAAGTGCTAAAGAAAATAATCCCAGCAATCCATGACTACACGCTTTCACAGGGACAGCAGTGAGAATTTGATTGTAGAGATAATTAAAGTCATTCCTGAAACTTCCAAGGAAAAGAAGCCGGGGGGGCGAGAGGAAGGGGCCAACAGGGACAATGATGCTCATGTTTAGCTTGTGTTTAAATTGAACTGAGCTTGGAGAAGTGGGGGGACACACACTACTTTTGGGAAATTTGTTTTCCTGAAAATTCTCTCTTCTTCACCCTAACAGTTACAATATTTGCAAAGAAAATGTAATAGACTGTGGCAAGTAGGAAGATTAGAGTGAGGTTTGGAGCCTGGCTGTTCCTAATTTGGCAAGAGTATCCAGAGGGAAATGGTTTCACATTCTGGTAAACTTGAATAAAATTACGTACAGCCACTTCGATTAGAAGGGTTTAAAGGGAAATGATACCATAAAAGCAATAAACTCCACTGCTATCTGCTTCAAACACTGAAAACATCTTTTTAAAATTAATGTTTCCTGCAGCCCTGCCATGAGTTAGGTCTGAAATAATTTTAATATTAACAACACTCAGGAGCAGGTCAATCTAGAGCCAATCACACAACTGCATTAGTCTTCTACATCTTTCCAAATGTCCTCTGCATCTTTCTAAAACAGTGGAGTAATTTACACCACTCCAGCTGGTGTAAATCAGCAGGGTGTCCCTGGCATCAGGAGAGATGGGAAGCACTGGCCTCACTGAAAAATAATCATAATGATGATGATTAAAAGGGGAAAAAAAAAAAAAAAAAAAGAACCACACCAAAACCCAAACAACAAAAATTAAAGCTTGCTCCCAGCAAAGCTAAATTGTACAACCCTTATGTCACACGTCTGCTCTGACCCTCGTCATCCTGAAATGGGTGTGAAATTCAGAGATGGAGAGAAAGAGTTTAAAGCACTTGTAATCTCTCCGTCTGCACTATCTGCCTTGAGCAGGAAGGAGGGATCCGCTCAATGAGAGCTATTCAGGGCCTCTCAATTAACCTGATTAGTTCAGCACGCTGCTCTCATGAATGACACCTTATCTTGGAAATGAAGGAAAAAAAACTTCCTTCCTTCTGGAGATACAGGCGTCCCCTAAAGCCAGCGCAGCGGTGCCCACGGGCCGGCTCCCCATCTCCCCGGGCAGCTGCTTCTGGGGTGGCAGGGCCAGGCAGCCCAGGTGGCCCAGGCAGGGAGGGGGTCCCCTCTCTGAGGCCCATCCAGGCCCATGATGGGATTCGGCGGGGGGGAAGAACCCTCCCGGCGCTGGCAGAGCCGGGGGCGGCCGCAGGTACCGCGACCCCCGGGGACGCTGCCGCGCTGCGGAGTGTCGGAGTCTGGAACTCGTTTCATAGGTGACAGATTAATGAGCGATAACTGGGTTACCATGGCAAAAAGCATTCCCAAAATTCTCTTTTGTTTCCCCGAGAATAGACTCCCTTTTTTTTTTCCCCCCCTCCAAATCACGCCACGCTGCAATAACACAAATATTAACTAACAGCGTGTTATTCTTTCAAGTGCGGATGTCAACAAGGCTGATTGTTACACACAAACTCCAAGGATTAATCAGGGAAAATAGGTATCTCAATTACAATTATAATGCTGAAAACTCACATTTATGAATGGCCAGCCAACTTTGAAGACATTTATTAGGGAAATTCCGATGACTTCAAAAGTATTAATGTACTAATGAAACATTAGGGCATGATGTATTAATGTTCTTGTAATTTCTGACAAATTGAGTTACCATTGTCACAGCAGGGCAATCCTTCAGGAAAAAAAAAAGGAAAGTTCCTCTCTCCTGCCACGTGGTACACGACAGATGACAATTTTCGTACACATAATGGGGTTCAGCGAGAAGTTTTCCTCCTACACCCCGGTACAGTTTATTCCATTTTTCAGAATGCCAGAGCTATTATGGAGCTCACTGTGCTTTAAAAAAAAAATCCTAGGGATTGTCTTGCCTAAAGAGCTCCATAGGGCAGAGACTCTTCCACTGTTCATCCCTCACTCAGGAGCCTCAGAGTCCAACAGGGCCCAGTAACACCAGGCCATGGTACCAACCGGAAGACCCAGAGATAAGAAAAAAAGCTTTACAGAGATCCTTTTAACACATAAACCCCAGCATGAGAAACAAATGCTGCCCCAGACCACAGAAAACTCCAGGCCGCTCCTTTGCAACGAAGCCAAATTTCCTCATTTTTCTTTAAAAAGGGGTAAATCCTGATCTGAGCTGCAGGTCCTTTCCTTCTCCTGTCTGTAAAACCCCCAGAAAGATATTCCACAGGGTGGGCTCCTCTCTGCAGCCAAATCCCAGCTCCTGCAGGACTGTGCTGGAGATGCAGAGGAACCTGGAGCAGCTGGGAGGAGAAGCGACCATTAGATCTTAATAGCTCTGAGTGTGGCTAATTTTATTCTTCTTTCAGAGCAAAGAACTTTATAATGAATACAGAATACATTTCTCCTCTCCTTGTTTCATCTTTCTACAAAATTTGAACTAGGTAAAGTGGTTTTTAACATCCACTTATCAAAGTGACTTAACATCTGGGAAGTCAGCCAATGGTTATGTAGTGATGCAGATGCCAAAAAATCCAACTGAAGGATTATACTGAGGGAGTTTACAGAGGAGACCTGACTCAACCGGGTGGAAGTTGATGGTTATCCTGGTCAGGAGAGCCTGAGAGTCTCCCTGCAAAACCATGGATAAAAATTAAGGAAAAATATTGTGTTTTAAAAAACTTATTTTTAACCCGTTGTAGACCCTGGCTGTATCCTGCACCAGTGACTTTTTGCAAACGCAGATTTTGGAATCAACAGATGAATAGTTTGTCAAAGTCCAAAAGGAGATGAACAGAAAATTGTTTCCTGCCTCTGACAACACTAAGAGAACGATCATTTTTTTGATTGCTAGACACTCACACTGGAGCATTGTCTTTCCAACATTTAGTTATATAAAATTAATCAGTTCCAGGGTCACAATCATGTCACTCGAGGGTGTCTTCTTTTTTTTTTTTTAATTAATCTTTGAAAAAAATTACCTAAACATTCAGCTAATCGAATTATGTGTTTAGCTGAATGTTTGCAACTCTGATTAGAAAGTCAAGGTGAGAGGAGCACTAGGAAAACCCAAGAATCAAGCAAGCCTGTATGACCCTGGCATTGTAGCATCACCTTTTTTTTTTTCATTTGGTAGCCCCATTTTTCATCTCTTTCTAGCCCAGCGTGGCACTGGAAGAATTAAAGAAAACAATAAAAGAACAACTGAATGTACGGGGTAGGATTTACTGGCATTTACTTTTAATTCTATGGTCCTTTGCTCTGTGGCTTATCAGCCCTATGTCAGCCCTTTTTCCTCCTTTATATTTCATGAGGGGACCCACATGCTGGTACTGAGAGACAGAGCCCAAGTGTCTGTAAGCTTTTTGTCAGGTAAAAAGAGAAGAAAAAGGAAAGGAACAAGAGGAAAAGCAAAGCTAAGAGGCATCTATTAGATGTCACTAGGCTTTTGTATTCATGTCAATGATTCAGGATTAGAGTATTTGAAATAATCTTATTGAGAGAACTCAAAAGCCCCACAGAGGGAAAGCCTGCTCGGTAGCATATGGCAGAGCAGCAGACAATATCTTATTAAGGATGTGTTAGCTAACACCATTACTTTTTATATTACATTACTGAACTCCGGTGCCTCAGCCCGTTAGCGAGATGCCGTAGTTGTGGAATGCCAGATTGGACGTGTTGTTACAAACCCAAAAAGATTTGGCTGGGCCTCCCGGCACGGTGGGGGCAGGGAGGGGGGGGTGGCAGTGGGATGCTGCTCCCTCAGCCCTCTCCAGAGCCCTGGGAAGGGGAAATGATGCCCCCAAAGGAAGGGGACAGCACCCAGTGCCCTCCCACCCCTCTCCCCCCACTTCGGGTCACCCCCTCTCTGGGAAAAACAGGGGGTACAGAGGGAAGCTGCTGCTGCTCCATCCCCAACAAAAAATCCCAAACCACTGCCAGACTCCACTTCTTGTCAGATGAAGGGAATTTAATTTTGTTATAGTGAATGCTGTTAGTCTAAAAATCTTTCTTTGCTCTTGGACAAAAGCTTGTAATTGGAGAAATAGCTCTTTTTCAAGTTATCTTCATCTGCCTACACCTTTAGAGGCAGCAAGAAACCAAAGACAAAACAGCACTGTTCATAGCATTTCAATGATTGCTCTGAAAAGCTCTATATCTGGGTCACCTTACTACAGTCCAGTATATAATTTCAGTGACTTGATATAAAGCCTTTTAATAACTAATTTCATATAATTCACGTATTAACAGCAACAGAAAATTCGTGTCCACATTTCCTATTTCCAGACACTGCTTTTAAAAAGCGGGTAGAAAATTATTCGTTCCACTTCAAAAAGAAAAAAAAACTCTAAAATACTGTCCTTAGCAAAAAAAGTAAAGACCCAGTTGATACAGTAATATATTCTGATCACAAACTACCTATGCAAAGTTGCTAATGTGACACACTGGGAACTTTGTATGGCTTTTCTGTACTTTTCCAGAACTGTTACAGAAAAAATATCACGATGTTACAGAGAAAGAGGAAAATTCATACCAGAATTTCCCACTACTACTACGGAGACCTGCTGCCTTTCGAGGATGGTGTTAAAAGCATTTCTAGAAACTTAGTCCTGATTTGCACAGTAACCTATGAGTGATTCTCACACTCTTTTAACTTTATTAGTTAGGTGTTGTATTAAAATTAAATACTTCCAGGAGGCAGAAGTGCCTGTGAATTTAACATAGTTATTTTAATAAGTGTGGCCAATTACTTATAAGAATGCATTTTGGTGGCTGGAACATGCAAACATTTATGAAAACTCACATGAAAAACCTACTCGCACACCTCAGCTCCTGCAGAATAAAGCTTGGGTTGTGCTTTTACCCAGTAAATGCTGGGATAGAGCTGAGATACATTTTTCATGTTCAGAAGAATTTTAGCTAATCTGCATTAAAACTGAGGATGATCTTTGCAAATACATTTCCCCATTGCTCTTATTCATGTATGCATTCCCACTGCGACAGCAAATATGGAAATAAATCAGGTGTTAAGATGGAAGAGGAAATTTATCCACTCCAGAAACTCTGTGTATATATACATGCATATGAGAAAAAGACATTTGGGGGTTTTTTTCCCCAAAAAAATCCCCACTCTTGAAAGAAAAGAGCTGGCACTGAGCTGCGTGGAGCCAGGGAGCCCACTGTGCCCAGCACATCCTCCCTGCTGCAGGACATGCTTTGAAGTAGGAGTTCATATTAAGAAATCGATAGGTATGAAGAGCACATTTGAAGTTTTGTGACAAAAAACAGAGGGATGGATCACCCTGCCAGGCCCTGGGCTCCTACTGGGACCAGAGCACTCGGAGCTTTCCTGGTGCTGCAGGAGGTCACTGCATCAAACTTTTTAAAGCACCTCCAACCTCAAATACCCAAATCCTGCCACCGGAACAGAGCAGCAGAGTAATCCATGAGGTCTCAGATTCCTTTGCACAAGGAAATCCGCACAGTCTTCAGGATGGACTTTGAGGACTAAAACAAACCAGTGCAGTCTCCTAAAGTTGTTAACCCTTGCTGAGCAGGACTAAGATTTTTAGGAAGAGCCCAAGGGACTTCCTGACACGGACACGCTGACCTTGGGGCCTCGGAGCTGCAGGTCCAGCACATCCCACGTGTGCACTCAAGTCACAACTGGCCAAGCCCACGGCTATGGACAAGCACTAACAGTCAAATGCCAAAAGCAGTAATCTTGTCTTCAGTTCTCCTCATCCCCAGGACATTCAACACAAGCTTTTTAGTCTTCATAGAAAAATCTCAATTTTCACTCTGCGCCAGGAGAACCATTTCTCTTCAGGAATGGGATCATCTCCCCACTTAGAAATTACAGAGCATTCAGCACAATGAGCCTGCTTTGCAATAGAAGCCTCTGCTACATCACCAATGATATTAAATAGTAATAATCAAGCATAAGATCACAGTTAACTAAAGCCCCAAACACTTGGTGTGGATTCAAAAGGCATCACTGAGAGAAGCAAGTAACTATTAGAGCAGTGTGAAATGTTTGCAGTGAAACCCAAAACCACATAAGACTTTCCTGGTTTGGGATTTAATAACAAACTGAAAACTCAGAACAGGTTTGCTGAGAAACTCACAAACTTTCTGAGTGAAGCTCAGACCAAATTAAGGTTTTGCATAAAACTTCTAAGATCATACAAAAATTCTTATACTTGGAGACAGAGAGAAGAGAAATCAAACAAACAATAAGCAGAAGCTGGTTTGACCCTGACCAAGTTCATTCAGCCCCAAGAGCAAAATAAAGGAATTTATAAGCAGCAGTGATATGTGCCAACCCCAACAGGCTGAAACCAAGAGATTTTTGCAAGAATCCTTGCAAAGTTACCCCCAGCTCTAGTGATTTCATCACCATAAAGAAGACTGACACCACATGCATGAGGAGCACCCGTAGAGGGGCAAGCATTCAAGCCTGAATCTCAGTGTGAGAAGCATCTAGTGATCAGAGTCTCCCATTTATCTCACAACAGCTCAAAATGCCTTTGGTTGCCTAAGTCATGTGGGAAATGTTCTGGGTAATGCTTCTCAGCTGCATCAATCACAACCAAATCCTGGAGGATGTGTGTTTGGGTCCCTCCCCTCTCAGAAATGTGTGGGTTCACAGGCTCCCGGAGCTCGCATGAAGCGCTCGAGGCCAACTTCTGTCTCTGAACACCCTGCTTAGAGGCCCAGGGGTTTAGGCAGCACAGCCTTAAAAGACAGCCTGGGAGATGTCTCTGTGCAGTGCTGGGGGTAGCTCTGTCACCCAGCTTCTGCTCCTCTGACTCCCTCCCTGATGGATCAATAACTCCCATCTGGCTCTGGAAGGGGCACAGCAACGAGGGGGGCACTTTCCAGCACAAAACTCCAGATAACAGCCAAATTATCAGGCCCAGGGACATTTTCCACCTAGGTCCTGATGTCCATCAGAGTGCTCCATGCCTGCCCTCCTGCTCCTTCTGTGTGGAAAACCCACCCAAGGACCCAGCAGTGATGTGGGAGCCCCCAGGCTCCCACAGCCCCGTCCCTGGTGGGAGCAAGGGGAGAGCAGGACACCAGCAGACACAGCTTTCCCTGATTCCACACAGCCAAGTTCTGGTACTGATATGGCCAGGGGGACAAGGATCTGACCAGGCCAGGGCAGGAACTGGCACTCCTGCCTAGAGGCCACTGCCAGAGCACCTGGCATCTCCTGCCACTTCGCTGTGACACCGGTGCTATGACGAGCCCACGTCCCTGTAGGCTGGTGGGGATCAGCTGCAGCATTGACCCCATCCCCTGCAGCAAAGCATCCCTCAGCAGCTCCCTCCCAGCAAAACCCACCTTGTCCCCTCGCCAGAACCTTTCCTGGAGGACAGGTTCCACCTGCATCTCCATCCCCCTCCCTCCAGACATGGAGAGCTACTGCAAAACACATTATTTGCCACATCTACCTAAGCAGTGTGTTTGTGGGGAGGATGCAGGGAGCGTGGTACAGTCCTCCCAGTCACTTTTCCACCTGCCTGGTATTTAGGATGAAAAGATATCAGGCCTGTAAAATACAATCCACTACGTGATGACTTGTGAAGCGGTAAAACAGAGGTAATGACTTTTCATGTCATTGCACGGTGAAATCCTACCCTCAAACATAAAATTTTTCAGGTTACGGGCTGAAAGATTTCAAACCCATCTGTAGGTGAGTTGGCTGGGTGTGCTGGGGACAGGTTACAGAGAGCCCAGACAAGCATCCTGCACATGCTGGAAGCACAGAGGCCTTTCAGACACTGGTAGGAGGTCATGCATTAAAATGTACTTCGGTGTCATCTAATAACAAGGCATAGGAAATATTACAACCTCCACTCCATGAGTCCCCACCCCTGCTCCATGGACAAGAGCTGTGATAGCACTGGAAAGGCACAAACCTCCTCATTGCTCCCAAATTGCATCCAAAATGCGACATGAAGACCTTCAACATATTACCAGAGCAGGGCCAGAAGAAGCCCCGGCCCTCCCCATGGTGTCCTGTCCCCAGAGGACACACAGTCCTTCCCAGCACAAAGCCTCTTGGCTTCTACCTCACCTAAAGATTATCAATCCAAAAGACAGACAGTGGCCAGATTCTCACTACAGGTCCTGCCTATACTGGTAAATATTAGCAAAGCCAGTTCCAGGTCACTGCCATCAGCCTGCTCAAGTGCTCTGGGAAGAAGCAAAATTTGGGATGAGCCAGCAACTGCCTGTTTTCAGCCCTTTTTCCATACAATGTCTCAAGCAGGATATATGTGATATATATGGTGTATATATTTTCTGCCACTATATTTGGGATTGCAGTGGTTATTCCCATTTTATCAGTCAGTAGGACTCCTATTTACTGGATGCAGCCATAAAAGGTAAAGAAGCCCCAGCAGGCACTGGTAACACCATTAAATATCGGTCCTGACAATGGTAAATTGGGTTTAAAAGTTTGGAACAGAGTGCCAAGAGAGGAGCCTTTTTCCTGAACCAAGGAATAACATAAAGCCCCACTTTCTCCCCTATGTGACTTTTGTCATTATCATCTTTTCTGATTCTTACAAAGCAAACCTAATTAGGAAGCTCTCTCATTAGTCTTCCAGAAAAATTAGCACAGCTTATGCTAATTACTCCTGTAAAATTTAATAAACTCGTTGAAATGGGAATAGTCTAATGAGGTTTTATTTATTGAACTAAGATAACTGTAAGGAAAAAGGTTAGGACACCGGGATATCCAGAGTGGTAATAAAACTACAATTTATTCAATTTCTTCACAGGAATTTTATTGCGAACCTTTTAAATTCAAATATGAGTTACAATTTGAAAGTTAAATCAATCTAGAATTTAATTTAATAACAGGAAGTGCTCTGTGTTTTCTTTAAGTGTGATTACAATACAGCCTTGCCACTGCACTCGTAGGAGGAATTGTGCATTTGTATTGTGACAATAATACCCCTTTTTAAATGAGTTCCTGTTCATCAGATCTTCATCTCAACACATGTAACTGGATTAGTGATAAAATATACAGGCTATGCTAAGAAGATGATACAGACACACAGAGGTTTCCAAGAAACTTCCTCGGGTTGACTGCTCTGTAATCATAATAGATTTATTTTGTTCTCCAGAGAAAATATAAATCACTGTTTTATATAATTATAAATTTCTTTAGGTCCCTTTCACTGCTGTATCTGCTGATACTATAACAGAGCAAAGTATAAAACAATTTTATAAATAATAAAGTCATATCCCATTTCAAACATGGCTACAGACTTTCTTTCTTAAACCCCACATTTTCATTAAAGAGAAATATACAATTTGATTTCACATATATCCAGGGTTTGAAGAAGAATACAACACATGTAACTTTGAAGTTGCCCAACAGCCTCTTCTCCAAGTTCACCAAACCACCACAAAGCCAGACCCCTCTCTATCCCGAGTCTCTCCAGCCTCATCAAAGAGAATTAATCAATCCAAAATAGTATTCCAGCTTGTCAGAGGAGGATAGCATTTCCATGTAAGTACATATGTCAAAAATCCCATGGATAGATTCTATGTTAAACTCTATGTTAGGTCAGAGTCTGTGGATTCACAGGATTTGATGCAAGAGTTAGATTAAATCCATAGGCAAAGACTTGATCAGAGCATCAGGCATGCGGGAGTGCTTTAGCCCTAATGGTAAATGAATTCTCTAAGCTCAATGCAAATAAAAATAACTAAATATGGCTTTGCATATCAATTGACATAATAGTTAAAAACTGTGTGCATGGAGAAGTGACAATGGAGCACAACCGAACACATGGCCTGACTTGTGCAGGCATTTTAATCATAGAACGATTATAAAGGACTCATTTTAAGGTAAAAAGGCTCCATATAAATCACTTCATCCTTTCCAAACCAAAGGGGACACGAAAAATGAATAGGATAAATGTCACTAGAAACATCACTAAAGCCACTAACTGTATAAAGCACATACTTGCTTGGCCTAAATTGTTTGAACTAGCCCCGGCCAAGAAAAGGTTTTAAGTACCCTACTGGGACAGATGCGAAGCGGCAACAATAGAAGCCACACTAATGCAATCCAGGTAACACAATCCTGTTTCAAAAACACGGGGAGGGCTAATTACAGTACTGCTGAGTCAAATTTCTTATGCCATTGCAACCCACAGGAACAGGTCAAAATCAAGTGTTATTCAAACCACAGTCATATCAACCTTCTGTATCAAAGTCACAATTTAAAACCAAGCGAAGAACTTAAAAGCTTAACCCATTCACAAGCCAAGTGTGATTCAGTGTGGGTGGCGAGGCTGGGTTTGTATTATCAGCTTTGAATTGTGTTTAGCTTGCATTTTAAGAAGAAACTTCAAAATTGGTAACTATTACATCAATTCATGTAAAGACTGAGGAATGGATCACTGTTAGGAAGTTAAAGCTGAATTTTTCCTCTGCCTGTTTTCCTCATTTTGCAGGAAGCATGTAACAGACAGCATCTCTGGCTTTCAAAATTTAAAATGATTTGCAACTGGCAGTTTTGCATACTAGATAGTTAAACAAAATATTTCTGTAAACCTGCCATTAGCATCTTAACATCTCACTTTCCAGTACAATGAAAAATTCATGTGAATTTTGTAGCTTTCATGTCGCTCAAAATGCCACTCTAACACCATGTTTATAGTGTTCAGCTCTGCAGCCTGCTTATAAAACACAGCTCTGTACAGGTTTCACTGTGGGGTTTTCCCCCCTAAACACACACTTCCTCTGGTGCTACCTGAGGCTCAGAGAAGATGAAAATATGCCTAGTTAAAATAGATAGGGATATCTTCTGAGATTTAAGTATTCTCAGGGTTACTTATTACAGCCAATCAAAACATCTGCTATAAGCATCCAATATATGCAACTACCCAACCCATCCAAGAACTGGGAGCTGGGATGAGCACTCTGGACTGCTCTCCACGTGGGGCCCCCAGTATATCAAACCCTCCACACCTCCTTTCATAAAATGGATGCTCTGGCATGGAAGATTCTTTAAACTTCATACAGGAAACATAACCCAGACAGGAATGCAAGGAGAGGCACGTGTTCTGTGCCCTCAGCCCCGTGTGTTTGGGTAGCTCCCTCTGGGGTCCCTCTGTTCACAGGTCAGTGCAGGGTGTTGCTCTCCCCAGCCCTGACAGACACTTTTGGTGCTTCATGGCCATTTGACTCCTCTAGAGTAAAGCTGCACAATACCCTGCCTATCCCACATGGCTTTGGACAACATATTTGGACAATTAAAATGTAAAAATGGCTCTTTGGCTACCATTTTGCATAATTGGCAAGCAACAGAAACTACACATGGCTCAGAACAACTGGAATAGATGTATTGTACTACAATGATTTACTCAGTGATGTCAGATTAGCAATATGGATCTGTTTAAAAACACAATAATTAAGACAGGCAAAAATGAATTAATCAACTGACAATACAGTCAAAATAGTATTCCAACCAGAGAAAATAAGAGGAGGGAAAAAACCTTACATTGCAGATCTATTTTCTTAACTGTTTTTATGCATAAATAAAAGCCTTAAAATGTAGATGGATTGCATCCAACAGAACTACAGTAGCTAAGTGATAATGATTCAAACATTTTTCAAATAAAAGTTAAATATTTATAAGCACCCAACCACATTTCATAAATCACAAACTATTATTATTTTATTCCTGAAGCTTCCCTGGCATAGCATGTGAATTGAGTCACAGAAAGTCAGAAAGAAAAATCTCCTCTTTATGCACATGAATCAGTTACAAGAGCTGGAGCCCTCCACAGAGCAGGGTGCTCCAGTATCCCTACATTATCCCACATATGGCCCTTCCAAGGCAATCACAACTGCAAAGCACAACTAATTCTGTATCAAAAAACCAAAATTTCATCCGTATATCCTCCTAATTCTTCCCCATTAGCAACACAGGGCAGGTGTTTCATTATAATGAGGAGAGGGAGGAAGAAAAAAAAAAATGGAAGGAAACAATAGCAGTCCTTACCTGTCAATTATCACTGGATCTGATGGAGTCTCATTTCTGTTGCCACAGCTTTTCTTGTCACAACAGCGGCTACAGAGCAAAAGCGAAAGGATTTAGTGCAACCATTACACTGTAAAATCATCATTACGAACATGGTGGGTTCAAATTGCCAGCTCGAGTTACCCTGCCGGCCCTGCCTGCAAATCAGTCAAATGTACTGGGTCACATATGGGTTAATTACGATGTTTAACTTCTTGCACAGCTGGTTAGCAACGGAAAATATAAAAAAGAGAGGGGTTTTGCCCCTTTCACAAATAATAATTGAAGGATCGCCCGAAACAGGGAGAGCTGCCTATTTGTAGCCTCTTTTCCGCGGGGTTTAACAGTTGTCCCGCAGACGCTGGCACACAAAATACGGCAGATTTTTCCCTGCTGAGCCTGGTTTTTACATTTGCTTAACGCTTGTGTTACACATCCACAAGATATTCCCGCTTCCATACAATTCCCAGCTACTGGCAAACCTCCCCCCAAACTCCGAAAGCACAATTATTCTCCCTCTAAGAAACACTGGTGTTAATGGGGGAGCTAAAATGCAAGCACCAGCAGCAGCTTTTTATGCTCGAGCGCGCCTGTTTCCCCAAGTTTTCCGAGCATGTTAATGATCACTAATGCCACGGAGAGCTCTGCTCTGGCGGCTGGTGCCCTGCGTCAGGTCAGATACAAAGCAGGCATGTGAAATATAAGCTCCGTCTCCCAAAGCTCTGCTCCATGGCTGACCTCGAGGCTGGGATTCTTTCTGAACTAAGGTGGCTCATTGTTTCCTAAGAGAAGTCAAATTGTGGGTTTTTGATGATTCCTTGTCAGGGGTTGTTTTCCGTAAGGAGGCATAAATATATTGCAGGTGAGTTCATAGGCAAGGTACGTGTTCTTGTTCAAGGTGGAAATCCCTCTTGGTGCCTCTGGAGCTGTGGCAGGGAGCCGCCCTGCTCTTCCCACCAGCCCGTCTGAACCCATGAGACCAAATCACACCCACAAAAGCCAGCAAAGCCTTTAGATTTCAGCCACCCACTCACCCCAGGGAGGAAACCCCCATCTCACAAGGAAAGCTCCTGTTTGTTGATGTCCCTTAACAGAAAACCCCCCACTGAAGTCAAGGCTTCAAGGAATTAAAAAAAATAAATAAATCAATCAAAAAGCTGCTGACTTTCCCAAGTCCTTCTTGGTCCCCAAGGACCTGCTGGACAAAGCCTGGGCAGCTTCAGGGCTGAAGGGACCTCATCCCAGGATGGCACCAAGTGTCAGGCAGTGAGGACCACCCCAGCTGCTCTCCCTGGCCAGACCTGAGCACGTCTCCCTGTTCAATAAACTTTCTGGTCAACCTCAACCACAACCAACCAAATCTTTGGGAACCACTAAGTTTGTTCCCAGTGGCGTCCCAGGGACCTGCATCTCACCCAGATTTCAGCAGCTGTCGGGAGGGACCACTGCTCACTCTCCCTCTCAGATGAACTATTTTCCTTTCCCCAGAAAGTGGAAGAACATCAGGGCAGGAAGAAGCCCTCAGAAGTGCCACGCTATATAAATAGCCGTGTTGGGAGTATGACAAAGGTTCTCTTGTGTTGCTGAACAATAGAGTGAATAATATACAGTTACCCACCAAGATTAGCAATAAAGCAACTAACCACACTAAAGATAACAAAAAAGGGGCCTTTTACAAAAACAGCCTGTTTAAACACGGCTTTAAAAAAAAATAATAATTTTGTTTTCAAAGAGAGGAAAATACATAATTCTTTTCACCGCAAAAAGCTTCAAGGCAACTATTCAGGGCTGAAACTTTTCACAGTTAACACATGTGTGGTATCTTCATTTCGGTGGAAGTTACATTGTTCAGGATTGCCAAAAAAAACTGCTTAATTTTACAGCACAATACCACAATTGATCCACCAGAAAATGCCAGAGCCTTGGCACCCTGAAAGTATTAAAATTTAGGAAGGGATAAAATATGCTGTAGGTAAATAGTCATGGGGACGTTCAGGGGCTTTTTTGCCTATAAAAGGACTTGTCATTGGAGTGCAGCTAGAATGTGTGGGGTGAGAAAATTTACCCACAAACAAGGCAATAAAAACTGCTAATCATTTTTAAATGATTAAAATGTAATTAGAAACAGAGTTGGCACAAGTTAAGACAATGCAGTTCTTGTGACTGAAGCGAATCAGGGCTAGTCCTGACATTCTCCCAGCAGACTGGAGGGACAGAAATTGCCACACTTACTCAGGCAAGCAAAGGTTCCCAGGCTCCCAGCACGAGATGGGCAGATACCACCATCCACGCACCACCAGGCTCAGAGGTTGGCACCTTCCCGGGGCATTAACCCAGAGGGAGAGGCAGCCACAGAGGCCTGGGGACAGGGACACCTCGGTCTCACCTCCTGCCACAAGTGGGATGGAGTCAGGCACCGACCAGTGGGGACAATCCAGCTTTGAGATAAGGGGAAACACTGCATTGCTCATCGGGTAGCCCCTTAATTGGGGTACCTTCCCAAAAGTGCACCCCAGTAGTCCCAAGTGATAGTAGGACACCTCACTCTTGACCACAACCTGACGGTGATGTGGAAGGGCTGCGTGGCTGGCACATCCCACCATCTGGTGGCTCTCTGGTATGAAAGGAGCCCTGAATGTTCCTTCATGATCTAGAGAACTATATTTTAAAATTTAGTTTGCCTTTTGTGTTTTTTTCCCCCACCAGCAGCAGAATTGGAGGCCTCTTCACTCTAGTCTTTCTGTGCAGAGAATTAAAACATCACGGAGATCTTGAGTTTCAGACCTGGTTAAAAGTGCTTTTAATTCAATTTCCCTCAAAAGCTTTGGCTTTTAGTGCCTACTTAGCACTTGGAAATAAGTTCCTAAATATTCAGCACCCTTTCTCCTTTCCCTGAAAGAATTTTAAAATTCCCAGGAGCTTCTCCAAACCACTCAGAAACCCTCCAGCTCCCAGCAAGGCTCTGTGCAAGAGCAGGGAATGCCAGCTCCTTGCAGCCAGGAGGACAAGGACTTGTCTTTGCTGATCTTCCATGACACCTCTCCCCAGGTGGGGCCAGGAGCCACGGCTCGGACACAAGGCCACGTTGGCCCACAGAAAAAGCTTACAAACACTGATTTTTTGGGAGGTTTGCTTGTTTTTAAAACAAGTACTCCTTGATAGCATGCAGCCTCCCACCATTTCCAGCTCCTGCACCAACAACCCCGCTGTTGTCGCCATCCTCGCGGCTCATTCCTGAGCCCCTTACCATCCCCATCCTGCTCCTCCCCAGGCCACCACCACCACCACCCCCAGCTTTTACCGCTGCCTTTCTCCTCGCCACAACCCTCTGGGGACCTCCTGCCTTCTTGCTCCCGATCATCATCCTCCTCCTCCCCTTCCCTTCGCGTGCTGGAGGATCTCTGCCCAGGCCCGCAGGACGAGGCCTCCTCACCCCAGGGTCTGGCCCCCCAAACCCTCCCTCGCCGCCCCCCCCGGCGCGGTGGCCGGAGCGTCCCCCGTGCAGGAGCTCTGCTTTGTGTGTCCCGGGGACAATGAACAATGGGGAATTAGGGGCCCGTGGCATGTGGCCAGCGCCGAGGCGACTTTCCGACCGTCGGCTGCCAGGCCCGAGCAAGTCGCCAGCGAGGCCGAGCGGGAGATTTCGCACCGAGTCCCGGCGAGGTGGGATCCCTCCCGGCAGCGATGCCATCAGGACAACCCCTGCCCCGAACAGGCTCCTCACCCTGGAGCACGGAGGTGCGGGACCCCCTTGCCAAAACAGCTGTAAGATCTTATTTTACACAGACAAAACCCATATTTTACTCCAACCTCATTCTCAGAAATCACTGAACCATTTTAGCTGAAACTTTCCAAAGAAAGTCAGCCTGAGGCTGACACCCTGCAAAGGATATTTCAGCCAGAACAGTTTAAGTTTGGCAAAGCTGTAAGCCACTGAAGGTTTCATAATGGAAATTGTTGAGGCAATATTAACTATAGATGTCCCTCCCCGTGCTGCCTACAATACTAATAAATTCCACTGAGGTTGTGAATTCTCCCCAGCTATTAACATTTTCACCAACAGTGGAGATTTTTATATCTGACAAAACACAATGAAATCCCTTGAAATAAACAGCTACCTGAAGCAAACCTCAGCTTCGCTTTCCTACCACAGCCAGGACTCTCTTATACATTTGAATTCTTTGTCTCCTCCGTGCCGTAGCTGTAGTACACTATAAATACCCAGCTTTGTCACATAAATGCAAAGTTTTATTGTGCAGTTAGCCTTGATAGAAAGCACTGCTGAAAGTTGTTTAGAAATTAAATATCTAAAACAAGCTATTTTAAAATACAGAGCCCTCACTATTTCATGTCTGAAATGAAGAAATTTCATCTTAGGGAGAGCAAGCTGTCTTTCACACCATATGGCTAATGGTAGTGCATAGCAATTAGCTGGGCTGATTAATGGGGAACAGACTCTAATTTTATGCTTATAATTGAGGCTGCATTTGCACCCCTGGTGCAAATTCAGCACATCCCAACTTCCACTTACAACAGGCAAGAAATCAAGAGAAACAGAATGGTGTGGAGAGAGAATTTTTTCCCCTTCTAGACCCCTAAAGAGCATCAGATTTGCAATTTAAAAGCGTGTTAGCAGCACAATGGATGACAGATTTGTGCAATAGGGTCAAGCGGCCTGGTAAACAAACAGCACCCTCTTACACACGTATGGGCAGCAAAGGAAATGGGGAATATCTAATATGAGCTGTAAGAAATTTGAATATGTCTCCCCCACCCCGTCAGGAACACAACATTTGCCTACTACAGTCAGTTTGGGTTTTTTCTACCCCTCCGCCTTACAGCCATGAAACACAAAGCAAGGACTAGCAGTAAATAAATAGGAGGAGAAGAATAAAGCTTCTGAGCCAGTGAATTTTAGGAACAAAGAAAGTGAAAAGTGCTTTAATAAAGGGAATGACTGAGCATCTTTCCACATTCCCAGAACAGAAATAATTTTGTCTCAGTCAAAGTATATTGAACGGCTGTAAATCTGTGATGCGGGCATTTAGCTTTCTGGTTAAAACTCAGCCCACTATATAAAGTTTTAGTTTACTTCTTACATTTTGTTTCTGAAGTATCTGTAAGAAAATTAATTCATTAAAGTAGTTGATGAGTTATTCCTACTGCCAAACCTTGCTGGTTAAGGATCAGGAGGACACATCACCCAGGACTAATGGCAGATTCAGATCCTGACACTGCAAGCACTTGAACATGTGCCTTATTTTACTCATGTGCCCAGTCCCACTGTTTTGCTCGTCTGTTACAGGAGAAAAGTAAAAGGCACTTGAGTCTTATCAGGTCAGGGGCCTCCTTTAATATTTCCATGAATTGTTCCTAGCTAGGTATCCAGTGTGAAAGTCGTGCTAATTGGGCCAATGAATTTTAGGGCAATTACAAGTTGTCAGCATGACTGGGATTCCATTTGGAAAGGTGGAAGTGGCCTTGAGTCCTCAGCAAAGCAACGAGGCTCCAATGGCAGCAGAGGCTCAGGAGGGACCCAGCTGCTGATTGTCCTGGAGCTGCAATGGGTTGTCTTTGGTTTCCTGGAAGAAGCCAAACCCACTGAAGGAAGCAGCCTAGAAAAACACGACATGAAAACTAAAATCCCCCAAAATCCTGCTCAAGGAAGAATTTGAGAGGGGGGGCTGTACAGGGTTTCACCCAAGATGGAAGAGCAAGGAGAGCAGCTCCTTCTCTGCCTTCATCACGGGGTGCTACCCCCCAGCAGGGTTTTATCAGGAGGAGCTGTCAGTGGAGGACAAAACATGCAGATCCCAAGAATTAAAAAAAAAAAAAAAATTTAAAAAAATTAACCAACAGAGAAGTTTCCATCTGAGTATTTTGTCAAAGACTCTCCCCTGCCAGGAAACCCTCATCCAAGTTTATTCTTTTAGAAGTGGGTACTAGTTTTTACCCTCAAGTTACTCCTTTTTAGTAAATGTGTTTTGTAAAAGTTACAACGCATGCAATGGCATTTTTACAGTCTTAAAACAACTGATTGTAACAATGAGCTTATGCAAGAACGCCTCGTCTTCCACCAGGGAATTATTTTCTGCCATCGAATAACACGTAACAAATGATTTTTTCAGACATGCAAAAAACACCCACTAACTTTAATGAGACTGAGAGGTCAAGCTCTCTGAGGTGGCGAAGGGGTCTGTGGTAAAAAGGAAGTAGAAGAGGCTTCACCTATTTCAACCAGCCAGAACAGAGAAGGAAGCAGCTGCAGAAGTTTGGGGGAGAAGATATTTGACTGAATTAAAGTCACCAACCCCAGGCAGGGCAAGAGAGCCCAGGGCAGAGCCCAATCTGCATGGGGAAGTTTAAAGAAAATCAAGAAGACAACATCTTTTGCACGGAGGAGCATCAGCTGCTCCGCTCCGGCCGAGTGGGGACCCCACGTGAGCAGCAACCAGGACTAAAGAACCTCCTGACCTCACTCCTTAATGCACATCCAGAAAAAAAAAACCTCAAAAATACTATTTTGTCATTTTGCCGAGGAGTTTTTGTTGGGAATTGGGGGCAGAGACGTTTACTGCTACAAGACTATAATAGACTGTTAATTTCGGTGAGGAGACCTTCTCTGGGCTACAGTGTCTAAATGAAAACCAGCAGCGTTCTGTTAAGAATAACTCTTTATAAATAATTGAAAACTAGTGTGACGACTGAGACCTTGCTGCTAATTACACACACACCGAACTGTGTTATTTTGGGATTGTTTAATGCAAGAAAGATAAATTTAAGTCCGAAAATAGCTGTAGGTTCAACCTAGATTTTGGGAGACAGATTCATCTTCTCATCACTAATTAACTGGAAGAGGGGTATTTCTTACCTGCACATTATTTCATGCGTGAGCAGAACTCGGCACATTTCTGGGTTCTTGTCTTGGCCTTCATATACTATCGCCTAGAAACAAAACAGGTTTTTAGTTGTGCATAAAGTTGAGTTTGGAGAAAATCAAAACACACCACGGTAAGCAAAGGCTCAGCAAGTTGCAAACCACAGCTCAGACTAAAGAGACCTGGCATCTCCACCAAACCTGCTCCAAGACCTGCAGCTGGAAAACAACACAAGCTGAGTACAGCTAAATTCCCTCCTCTCTGTTGCACATCTCTCCAGCGGTGTGTAGGATGGGTTTTTTTAGTAGTCAAGACAACCACAATTTTCTTTTCAATGCAGTATAAAATATAAACCTAATACCATTAAAAGGAAGGGGGGGAAAAAAAAGAAAGGAAAAAAAAAAACCAGCAAGGCTTGGTATACTTTGGGTCCTATTCATTAAAAAAAAAAAAAAAAAGACAGAAAAGAGAGAGCTCATGCATTTTTAATTACAAAAGCTGCACAGCCCAGGCGTTTTCCTGGTAGCTCCTGAGAAAGCACCTGGGCCTGATTCTTCTCTTGAACCTCCTGATCCAGCGCTTTCCAGAGAGCACCTCTGGAGCTACGGGGATATAAATAAGTGAGGAGAAGGCCCTACCAGAGCAGAAGAGACCAAAACAAACAGAGGATCAACCGACTTGAGAAATTTGACTCTGAGACAGCACAGGGAGAATCCTTTAAGCTAAAACTGTGGAAAGGCAGCGCATTCACATTTCAAGAGGAATCTACGTTTGCTCCCACCGGCAGCACCAGCAGCGGCGAGGGATCGGCGTTACACACCACTGGGGTTAGTGCCCACAGCCCCCACGGGACAGGGTTTCCATCTCAGCCCAACAGAGTCGTGTTTTCCAGCCACCCCTGCTCCCAGGCACCAGCCCTCCAGCAGCAAAACAAGAGTGAAGTTTCCTTTGCAACAGCATCTTTTGCTGGCACTAAAGGTTTCTAAACCTTTTAGGGTGCCACTCCAGAGCTGGGATGGGAGCCCCAGCCTCGGAAGGATGACCACCCCTGCATCCGAGCAACAGTGCTACCCTTGAGCTTGGTGTGACCTTTTTAGCCTCTAAAACACAGACTTTGAAAGAAGAAATTGAGGGGAAAAAACTCAGCAGGTAAAATGACATCTGAGATGGGTCTCCCTAAAGCTAACGATAAAATAGAGACTGAAATTTAAGAAGCGTGCTCCATGGATGAAACGCATTTTAAGGAATGAGATCAATTTGAAATGGAAGCGTGGAAAACACTGACAGAAAAATAAGTTACCTTAATATAGAATGAACTGCTTTTCCAGTCCTTACAAACGTAACCCACCAAGGGTAAGAGGTGCTGTGCCTCCAGAAGGGGCACAAATCTCCAGACACACAATGCTGAAGAAGCATGAGCTGACCCTTACACAATTTAAATGGCAACATGCAATATTAATATCATGCATTATAAAATTACTTAATAATTCCATAAATAATATCAGGAATGGGCCTGTGTTACCTTTGCTAGTTTCAATTTTTAAACTTCACTTTTGCTATGTGCCTTCCCCTAAAACCTGAGAGCCCCTGGGTTGGGGTTTTATAGCTGATAAAATATGGGCTGCCACTAATTGCCACTAATGGGCCCAGAGTCTCACCTGACTTCTGCCCCCTCGTTTCCACCAGTGAGGCACAACAGCTGTGAACCCAGCACTGGGATAAAGGGGATGCACAGAAAGTCCCCCCAGCACAGACACCAGCAACCCCCTGACCCAAGCTGGGATCCCCACCTTGAGCTCCTTCCACGTCAGTGCCTGAGAGAGATACAGATGGTTTGCAAGCAGCCTTGGAAAATGGAATTACATGTGCTACAGCAGGAGGTGGGACAAATACAGAAAAGCCTCATTCCCAGCATTAAAAGGGAAGATGGGGAGAAGCTTCTTCCAGGCAAAGCCAGGGAACTGAAGTAACTGGCTGACACCTGGTGGGGTCAGTCAGCGGGGACATTGCAAAGACTCCAGAAAACCCCAGATCAGGTTCCACCTGGCAGTGGGACAGGCCAGGCAAGGAGGAAGCTCATGGCACTTCTTGGACTTCATCAACAGTTAAAAAATAATCTCCCTCTGAGAACGCAGAGCAGGAGGGGAAAGAGCAGATCTACCCCTGAGGCCTTCAGTGGGGACAAACACCTCCAGCCCTCTGACACCTCCAGACAATCACAGCATGACATGAGAGGAGAGAGGGCTCCTGGACTCAGCTCGTTCTTCATATACTTTCAAATATTAAAATGAATTTACCCAGCTTGGGTTAGCTTGTTGCCAGTGGAGCCAAGGAAGCGCTAGAAACGACAAACCAGAACACAAAATTTACTTTCCTTTTTCCCCCTGCCCTCTCTCCTCCTCTCCCCTTCCTGCTGCTGTGCTTACTTAACCTCCAGGTACCCGCTTAAATAACTCAACTAAATAGCAATAATGAACGGGCAGAGTCAACACTGTGGTACATAATCACCTTGTCTGTTGTGTTTAGCATCAGTGATCCCTTCTTTGCGTGCATGACATTCTTCTGCCTCCCTCCACGTTAAGGATTTGCTTCTCACTTTATTTGCATTCAATTATCGAAGTTGCACCCGTGCGCATTTTGTTTTCCCCGTGTTAAATGCAGCTCCTCTCACCTACCCTATTCCTGCAGGAATTTCTAGGAAATTCTGGGGAGCAGGAGGATGCGCTGGGTTCATTTCTGAGCAGCTCATCCCCATCTCCCCACTCCTGTGTCCCAGTTTACTGGTGTGAAGCTCCAACTGTTTGCCCCCATGAATGGCTGCCCGAGAGCCCTGCAGATACTCGACCGCCTCGCAAACCGCGCCGCTCTGAAGCATTAATTCTACAATTAGTTTCAAAAAGGAAACAGGAACTGCTAAAGTTTCAGATCGTTAGAGCTGCCAGAAGTATTTTTACAGGAAGGGTCTACTACGTTACTGTTGTGAAAATGGTTAACTCCCGGATCTGAAAAGCTGCCCTTTTTAACAAAAATATCTTGCTTTTTTTAATAAATCATGGGGGGTTTTAAGTTCAGTTTTTGAAAGAGGGTGATTGCGTCGGGGTTCCCTGTCGCACTAACGTCGTCGTGATTTTGTCAAATAGGGATCACATTAATGAGAGACAAAGTGAAAGTTACAATGCATAAACTTAGACCACAGCAGAGCTAAAAATAAGCCTGCAGATACACATCAGAGTTGCACAACAAAACACCGGCAAAGGAAATGCAAAATTATAGACTTTAGGTTTTTTTTCTTTTTGTTTACTTCATGTCGATTTAACTCGGTGATGTTCCATAAGCGCCTGAAAATAGCGTTTCTTCTCCTGAACAACTTAAAGATTTCCCCACAAAATTCATCTTCCATTTTGCCAGCTGTTACTCACCCAAGTAACCTTCCTACAAGAAGTCCCAGTGAGTAACAATCACTCATGCACAAACGGACTTCAAAATCAGGCCCCGAAAAATTAGTGTCAAAAATATAAGTCTTCCTGACTTCTATTTAAATAAAGCTGCATAAAAAGTTAAGTCAAATTCAATTCACTGCTTAACAGCAAATAAAAATTACTACATCGAGCACATCGCCGTCAAGTACATCCAAAAATTCGCCTAAACTTTTCAGCGATGGACTTCATTATAAAAAAACATAATAAAAAATAAAAAGGAAGTGGGGTAGTATAAAAGTCAAGGCTACAGTTCTCATTTAATCTACTTTTTCCCCAATAGACGCAGTAGGATAAAGCAATGAAAGAGCTGACAAACAAGCTGGAAAAATACAGAGACAGATTTTGTCCTTAACCATTCCTGCATAAATCCAGATTTATGCTGGTACTAGTGAGGGCAGAATCGTCTCGTGGTGTCAGTTTGCCAGTCAAGCAATCCTGCTTTCAGAACTGGACGAAAAACAATCTTGAAGGAATGAGATCATGGTCATTATATTACTCAGTTATGTCATGGCCTTGATTTTAAAAGAGTAAGAGAAGGAGAGAAATCACCAACATGCATCTAAATCCACTTGCTTTCAGATTCCATCTGCCTCACAAAACAAAGTATCTCCCTTACAGAAATAAAAGAGAAGGGAAAACTCATTAAAATTAGGGTCTTTTCCAAAACAGAACTAAAATGATTTGGAATGACGTTTACAGCCGTACACACAGGGAGAAAATAAAATCCTGGCCCCACCGAATTCAATAGGCGCTTTGCAATTGACTTCAGATGGGCCAGAATTTCACCCAGAGAGGATTAGGCTTGTATCCACTATATATCTACAGAGAAAATACTGTGAATTACATTTATTTGGCTTTGAATCCTTAACCCTCAATTACCCGAGGTTTTACCCCTTCCCCAGGCAAAAACTCAACTCATCCCAGGGAGGTTTATCCCGGACCAAGCAGCGCGGAGCTGGTCCCGGGGCGAGGACAAGGAGTTCTTGCTCTGCCTCTCAACGCACAATTCAGAAGCATCTAATTATTTTATCCAGTCTCCCTCTGCCTTTGATTCACGGCCTGCTTATCGACGTATTCACACAAATTAAATAAATTTATCTCTCCTAATATGTTCATTTTTAATGGTTTTCAAACATTCACATGGAAACAGCTCTAGCGTAAATATCCCAGAACAAATGGCTGTATATTATACAGGAGGGAGCAGTTGGGCTGCCAGACTGGGAATGCACCAGGCCATCTGGCTCAGGCAGTCTCTCCAAAATCCTCAGCTTTGTTTTCACCCTCAGACTCCAAACAACACATTTTCCACTGTGATGAGTTTACATTTTCCCAAACACAGGTCCTGATCATGCATGCAAATTCCAAACTTCTCCATTCCTCTCTGTACAAGAAAATTAAAATCACCTGCGCTTCTGACATCTCACCAAAGGCACAAGAAAGCTGCTAAAATCTGGCGCAGTATAAACTTTCCCCGTCACAGGGGTTAGGTTTTGTTTTATGTTTGTGTGAAATTTCTCCGAGTCTGCTGAGGCTCCTCTGAACTTATTGATAACATTTTTTTTTCCCATGCGCGTAGCTGCCAGAGAAGGGCCATGCCATGCACAGAATAGAGCTGATCAAATATCTGCAGACATCAGAGAATGACAGACAAGTCAACAGAAAAACCATTTGCATCCAGAGTTATAGCTCTGGAAAAAAAAAAGCCAAATATAAGCAGGGTTTAAGTCTGAAGGAAGGATTTTTGACTCATGAGAGCTCTCAGCAATAGACAATAGCCATCGAGCAAAACTTATGATTTTTAAGATGCCTGAGCCATATTAGCATCCTTTATATCTTATGGATGAGAACGGCTGAAGGAAAAATGGGTGGGGAACAAGTATTTCAGATTTATTTCCTCCATCTTTCCTAATAGTGAAATATCTCAACTTTATGAAAATACAGCCAAAGAAATAGAAGGCATCTCTTCTCCATAAACATATTAAAATCCTTTGACTTGGATTTAAAAACTCCAGTTTTATTAGAGCAGACATATTTCACATTTTGCAGGCAATTTCAAAATGCCTCATTGTTAGAGGCAGATCTTCTGCGGGAGGAGCTGCTGCTTTACGGAAAGCAACAGCTATAAAGTTTGGGGTCCTACAGGGTTTTGAGCGCATTAGGAATGTGATCCTGACATAAAATGAGGTGCCAGTATAACATAAAAGAAAATTTAATTAAGCCAGTATTGACACCGAATGTTGTTACCCGAACTGGAAAGAACTTCCCTGCCACGGGAATGATTGGTGAGTGGTATTTACAATTTTTAAGTGACGGGGACATATTTCGGAAACTTAGCGAGACCCCCGAAAGCCGCGAAATTCCCATTTCACCCAGCGCTTCTGCGGGGCCACCACCAAAGGCCAAGCGCGATACCCCCAACACAACTCAAAATGATGCACTCTGAGACCAGTCCTGGCTGGGTTTCCCATTTGGAAGTCCCACAGCCCAGGTTCCCAGGGAGTGCGTGTGCAGCCCAAGCTCCTGTTTGGGGCAGTGCGTGCACAGCTCATCCCAGAGCCCAGCTCTGCCCTGGGATGCAGCTCGCAACACAACTCTTGGCTGCTTCAGTAGTGCCACTCTCCAGCCCCACTTCCCATCCTGTTCCACAGCTGAGAGAGAAACACACACCCACCAGGACACGGAGATCCCTCTGTTCCACCCAGGACAGGACTCTTGCTATGAGTTTCTTAGCTGGGCACAGCCACACAAACAAATCCCTGACTTAGGCAGAGCAGGAACACTCACATCTCCTCTTCAGTACATACACAGCCCCCAGCACAGCCAAGCCCTGCCTACCTACTGCTGTAACACAGGCTGCTAATGGGACATTCACATTAAATCTCTGAGCAGCAATCCTATGCACAGAAATCCAGGTCTGATTTGCAGGAGGGCTTTTATTTTATCTTACCTAACTTGCTAATCCACAACCATACAAAACCTTGCAATTTGTAACTGTAAGACAAAGAGAATATATTTAAATCGGATGTGTCCGTGTTAAAAAATAATAAAAAATATATTAAAAAAAAAAAAGCCACAGATACTTTCCTGTATGATCTGGGGAACCTAACTCATTCAAGCTTTGCTTCTGTGGGATTTTTAATTTGCCACCAGAAACCTCAGAGTAGCTGTAATTTCAGTCTGGGAATTCACAATTATCGAGTGTGTGAATGTGTGTGTGAGAGGACTGAGCAGATACTTGCCAGCTGAAACGTGTACGCTTCTGCAACAGTTTCATTTAAAAGTAATCATTTCATTATCCAATTTGTTCTGAGCGTCATGCATTAAAATACTACACCTTCAAGTAGACTGACAATATATATTTAACTTTCATTAAAAATTAAAGAATTTTCAGACAGTCTTTGCAATATTTAATTACAGTTTGATGATTTGAAAGTTACTTGAGAATCTTCTATATAATTCACTGTCATAAAATATAAATGATATATTCAACATTTGGGTGAGCTTCTGTCATGTGTTGCACTTCACTTCCTAATAAGCATTCAGTAACCGACGCGATCCCAACTCTGAAATAATTTCACTTTTGAAAAGAAAGAATTAAAAAAGGAGAAGAAGGAGAATTTAGCGTCCGGCCCCCAAAAAAATTCAGAGCGGCACATGCCACAGTTTTGACATGACAATGCCCTATTTTTCAGAAGCAATTATAGTCATGGCTAAAGAAACTACAGACATGAAATTAATATGTAAGCAAACGTGTTTGCGTCTAAAACAGCCTTTCGCTCCCCGTTTTCTAACCTAAGCTCAGAGACCTTTTGTTCTTAAATCCTCGCTTCTCAACCCCACTGCACTTTTCCCAAAATCTGTAATTTGCACTAACTTTGTTTTTCTAAGACTTCCTGAAATCAGACAGATTTTTTTTCCTCCTCCTTCTTCATTGTGAACGTGCTTTAAAGCTACACAGTAGGTTTTACAAATAAACTGTATCTCGGGGTTTTTTTCCCCTTTCTTTCCAAAGACCCTCTGATGACTTGATAATAATGAGAGACCAAGAGGTCAAACAGTGCCTTAGGATGAACTCTTCATATGCAAGATGCCTTTGTTAAGAAAATTATTTTGAATCCACTGCTCTCCATGAGTTCAGGGCTCTGTTTTCAACAGGATTATGAGCAGAGGCTTCTGCATTTCCGTAACGATAGGAAAGCTATTTAAAGATAATATTTATTGATAGACTCTCTCACACTATCTACACTGAAATACACAAGCTCCAAAAGGACTAAAAAGAGTTCATATATCAGGAAGATTTTGTTACTTTTAACACAAACTAAACAATTTGTGCCTGAAAACCAGGGAATGACAGCAAACGCTTTCCAGGATTTTTTATGAAGAAGGGTATGTTGTTGCTGCTGTTTTAATTCCTACAGGGAATGGGCTCTGTTTGGAAGTGTACAGTGTAACAGAGTTCGGACGCGCTGTGGATTGTCTAGTAAAATTCACCCAAGTTCCTTTTTT
>VXAZ01004433.1:1906372-1964283 GCA_013399875.1 Gymnorhina tibicen | reverse complement strand
GGGGGTCGAGCCCGGGAAGGGGTCCCGGGGGAGGGGGATCCTTGGGGGGCGAGCCCGGGAAGGGGTCCCGGGGGAGGGGGATCCTTAGGGGGCTATCCCGGGAGGGGTGACTATCCCGATGGAAGGTGATCCCGGGGGTCGAGACCTGGCGGGGAGAACATCACGGGAGAGAGACGATCCCGGGGCAGGGGGATCCTTGGGGGGCGATCCCGAGGGGCGTCGGTCTCTGGGAAAAGGTGACCCCGGGAGGGTGATCCCCGGGGCGGAGAGGAGGCGAGATCCCGGGGGGGGACCGACTATCCCGAGGCGGGGAGATGCCGGGGGGTTGATGGAACATCCCGGGAGAGCTGCGGTCCGTGGCGGGGCGATCCCGAGGAAATCATCCCCGGCGGAGTAAAGCGGCTCTCACAAGCCCCCAGCCCCGGCATCCCGGCACCGGGAGACCCCCGTTCCCGTTCCCAGGTCCGACAGCAAATGCGGTTCTGAGCACGGAGGGTGCAGCGCCCAGGCTATCCAGAGAAGCTGTGGATGCCGAATCCCTCGGAGTGTTCAAGGCCAGGCTGGATGGGGCCCTGAGCAAGATTTTGGTTCCCTGCGGTACTCACACAAGCTTGCCATCCATTTAAGTCTAGCCTGCATTTATTTGTTTGTGCTGGCAAACACAAAACAGCGGACAGATTACAGTTATTTTACCACACAAAACCCTGCTATGATTTTTACGTTGTGAGTTCAGCAAAGCATTAAACATCTAATCAACTGCTATTGGCTTCAGGGAGAGGTAAGTTCTTGTCTCCCACTGAAGAGTGAAGGGAGAAATCCAGAGGCAGGCACTCCCTCCCTCTGAGAGGATGAGTTTAAGCATATTACATGGAATGGATTTAAATACCTACTAAAGTTTCACACACTTTGCTGAATCAAGACTGAATATTATCAGAAGTATTTAAGTGGCTCTGGAATCTAGATCTCCTTTTAAACACTTTCATAAACTCTGAGGACTTTGCATCTTGGGATTTCGACTTAAAGGTGCACAAGCTCTTTTGAAGGGTGCCCTCCAAAATCCCAGGCAATTTCCCAATTGGGGAATTGGATATTCAATACCTGCTGGCTTGCAAGCATGAAGATTTCCATGTCTAGGACTGAATTGTTCAGGATTTGGCTGCTCTTTTTGTGCTGACCATTTTGAAACCTGTTTCCTCTGGCATTCCTGTTAACATCAGAAGGTCCCTATGACTTCAGCAGAAGCAGAACTAAGCTCATCATCTGGCTCAGAATTTTGCCTGGAGCCACAGGCATACCTTTGAGCAGTGAGATTTTACCAGAACACAGCATAAGAGTGCTTTGGTTGCAATGAAGTTTAAGATACAGAGAGACACTCACATTTATATTGACTTTCCAGAGCTTTGGCCAGCTTGAGCTTCAAGTCCCGGCTTTGTTGATCCAGATCAGGGGATTTCTTTGTTTTCATCTTTGACCAGGACCTGTGTCACTCAAGGCAGACCAAAGACATCCACCTGGTTTTTCCTCATGTCCCATCTCAGGACCTTTTGTTAAAAATATCCAACCTGTGTGAAAAAGAAAAGTTCTGGTAAAGGGACAGCCAGGCAGTGCTGGTTACACGGGAAGGAAGGGAACTCACTGGGAACTCTGGGTTATTTTGTGTTAGTTAGAAAGTTTGTACCTGTTTTAAAATCTGCATTTTAGCAGAGGTTAAAGCATGTATAAACATTCTTACACACAGAAAGTTTTTGGAAATTGCTGTTCGCTAACTCGTGTGGGGAGTGAGACATCGTAGTCGTAGTGAAGCTCAGCTCCTGCTGACTGCCCAGGAAAGGGGCAGCCTGTCTGAGCAGGCATCTGTGTGCGCGTGTTTGTTCCATATGCGCGCACATCCATTATGGATGGCACACAAATGCTGCTCCCGCTTCCCGAGCAGGCTCTTACGGCAAGGCTCACATCCCACTGATCTCACTGCAGGGCTTAGGAAGCGCTCAGAAGCCTCCCAAAACGTGTTACAAACGATGTATGGAGAAATCGCTTCCTCCAGCGCTGAAACAGTCCTTGTCATGGCGTGATGAAGGAACTGTTAAACAGACACAGCAGCAGCACTGGAGCTGGATTCCAGCCAGGGTATTTCAAGCAACTTGTAAAAAGTTCACTGATTCTTTAATGACTCCACCTGGCCAGAGCAGGACCTCTGGTTTATGTGCCTTCCAGAAGATATGCTGCAAGAGGAGTGTGTCTTAGCTGATATGAATCAAGCCGGTTCCTCTAACACCGTGTTGGTCTGGAATAGCTGTTGACCTGATGGAGTGTTAATGGGAACATTTATTTGTTTCTTTATCACTACAAAGATGTCATATATACTTACCCTGCTGCTGCCACTGTTCCCAGAGGGCTGTCAGCACCAGAGCCATTATAACACGACTGCCAGAGGTAATTTTTTTCCCCCCTCACACATTATTTCTTCAAATGATTCTGCGAAGAGAGAAAGAACTTGGATACAAAAATTGCTGGTAAAAGAACAGTGCAGCGTGATGTGAGCCAGAGAAGCTTTCCTAAATGCCTGTCAGTCTCTGCCTTTATTGCTTACAGAGAGCAGTACAGGCACAGCCGGGATCTGTCTCGGCACGGGGGGTGTGTGCTGTGCCCGGCGCTGAGGATGGGATTTGCCACTGGAGCTCTCCAGTTCACGGGACAGGTGACAGTGGCATGGGCTGTGGGAGCAGGCACAGGGCCCTGAAACCCAGCTTCGTGCTTCTTCATATTTCTTACGCGAGAGCACAAAGGCTCTACCAGAGTGTTTTGGTGACACGGTCATCAGCAAATAAAAATTAGGCAGAAGCCCACTGCCTTTACCTGTGGAAGAAAAACAATCCCATTGCATTTCATTTGTGTCACGCAATGACTTGACAGTTTAAGGAAATTGCTAATGGGACCTTTTACTGCGGGGTCACGAGTTCAAACCTGGCTCTGTCGGTAATGACCAGCAGTATCTGATGAATGTTTGATGACATGAGATTAAAATATGGGTCTCAATCCATTTATCAGTAGGAAAACCCTTCAACAGCTCGAGCTCCTTAAAGCTAATCCCGATAGCAAAGGCAGCGAGGCTGGAGCGTGAGCAAGCCCCTCCACAGCCCTACAGTAGATCAAGGTCAGGATGGGGCCATGCAGATGGAAAAGCTTAGAGCAGTGAGGGCTGGGCAGCACCTTTCTGTGCATAAACAAATCTACTGCTTAATGCACTGAAATACTCCCACACAGCTCGGGATGAGAGAGCCGGATCCGGGATTGTTCTCAGAGGGACAATGATCCTGGCATAAGGGGGGAGATGCAAACATCGGGAAATCCAGGATCAAGAGCTGGCTGATACTAGTGCCAAAACTCATGAATTCACGATTTTGCAAGCTGAGAAGTTCTATTTGAATTTCTCGATATTATAACACCATCATAAAGTTGAAACTCAAATATCAAGGTAACGCGTTAGTAAATGTCCTTTTAAAATGTCTTTTTTTTTTTTTCGCTCCCCGAGACCAACAGAAAAAGAAATTACTGCCTGATTCAGTACTTCCCAAGTCGTCACTCTCAAAAAGTGTAAAAGCATCGCTGGCAGAGTTTGGCAGCTGCTGAGAGGCAAAGGCTGACTCTGAGCGAGGCACAGCCGGTGCCCTGCAGAGCCCAGCCTGCCTCAAGCAGAGCCCAGGTGCACGTTCGGGACGTGTCTGTAGCACACATGTGCAAGGTCCAGCTCAGCACCGCTTCCAGAACCTGCTCTGCACCCTCCTGAAGTCCCTCAGTGCTTCTCCTTCAGGATTGCACCCGCAGACGCAGGAAAAGAGGGGTACTGAGAAATCGGGGGGTGCCTGCCCCAGCAGCATCCCGCAGCCCAGGCTGCCCGGTCCCGGGACAAAGCCACGGGAAAGCCTCGCATCCCTTGTGCTTTGCGGAGCGTTTCCCAGCGGTTTGGAGGGGAAAGAAAAAAGCGTGAGGGCCATCTGGTGGGAGCGGGGAGGGGATTCCGCTCTGCCTCATTGTTCTCCGCAGTTTTGCTACGGGCTAATTCCAGCTGCAGGGACCACCGGCCGGATTCTGAGAAACTGGGCAACGCCGGAGGGGCCGCGATGGAGTCATTTACATCAGGAACAAGCCTGGCACCTCAAAACATCCTTTTTAAGGGAATTACGCCTCTGGTGACTCTGTCACCACGAAGCACAACACACTTTGCCCAGTGTAAGTGATGGAGGAGGCTGCTGGGGCCAGGGGTGTGCAGTACCTGCAAAAACACAGGAGCAGAGGCTGCAGCACCAACACCTCCCAGGGATGGGCAGTCTGGAGCCACAGGGGAGAAAAAGGGCTCCTCAGCACCGTTCACAGGGTCAGAGCAGGAACGTTTTTCTGCCCAGTAAAGCTCAGCACTGACTCACTGAAATCAGCAGCCTCCAAACCTTTGCAGCTGCAAGTATAGAAAATAATTCTCTAATGTTAGTATTTCCCCCATCTATATGACATTTCTACATAAGACTCTATTCCTGTTCATCTTCACGCTTCCTGGGACTTGATCCATATTGATCCACATGTGCTCCCTTCCAGGATTTTTTAAGGCTGCAGAAATGACAATTTCCATACTAGTTACAAAATAATTACCCATAATAATTTAATAATGAGCTTTCCCTTTAAATTATTAACATAGGTAGCCAAGAAAATTGTCAATTTTAACAAGTTTAAATTCAAATGATAAATGCCAAATCTGTGTTAAATGAGACCAGCAAATTAGCAATTAAAATATTTATGCAAGAAGGCAAAAGATATTGTATTCAAGGAGCTGCAGAGCAGGCTCCCCTCAGAGTATGTGACAGTGGCCTGGGTTTGCACATCCCAGTTTTAAAATCCTCTGCAAAGGGAAGAGGGAAGAATATCTGAACCAATAATTGAGGCTGGACAGTGTTGATTGGCATCCAGTGGGATTTCACCAGAATCCAAGCAATTCTCAGAATACCCCTGGGTTATCCTGAGCAGAAACCCTGGCCCAAAGGAAATTATTTCTATCATACAAATTGTTATCTGTGGGAATCTCCAAAGGAAGGAATTGCCTTCATGGCCCCTCAGAGCTTTGTCACCGAGAGCAGAGTCAACTGTGCTGGTTTTTAAGAAAGGGGAGGAAAAATGCCTTTCAAGCTGAAAGAAAAGTACTGGTGTCAAAGCAGATTTCTGATTGCCTGGGAATGTAAATCCCAATTTTCCAGTGAACTCGGCAGCGGATCAGCACCGCGGAATGAGCTGGAGCAGCTCTGCTCACAATTTTGATGGTGAAGAATAACAATAATAGTAAAAATAATTATAATAGTAATAATAGTAATAGTAGCAGTCGTAGTAGTAGTAGTAATAATAATAACAAAATAATAATAATTTTAAATAATGATATGATGACGATTAATAATAATAATAATAATAATAATAATAATAATAATAATAGTAGTAGTAGTAGTAGTAGTAGTAGTAGTAGTAGTAGTAATATGCTGTTCTTTACCCTGCACAACTCCCGGCACTGTTTGAATCGGCCGAACCGCTGCCGGAGCTCCCGGTGCCGGTCCCGCACTGCCCCGCCGTGGCGGCCGCCGGCACCGGCTCCCACCCACCTCCTCCTCCCGGCTCCAGCCTCTTCCTCCTGCTCACCTCTGTCACCGCAGAGAAGATCCAGCCCTCTGGAAAGCGACCCCGGGCTCCCAGGAAAGCGGGAGTTCCCTGCACGGGGCGTGACTTCATCCAGATGTTGGTGCCAACATCTTCAGGACGGGTGTTTGGGAGCTGGGTCCTCAGAAGCGATGCCCAGAGAAAAGTTTGGTCTCAGACTGAGAGAACAACACCAGAGGAGCAAGAACCCGCCTCAGCCAGCCCTGCTCCAAAGCGCAGGTGGATGCGGAGCACACTCGTGTCCAAAACCGGAGGGGACAACCCCAGACCCACCAGGGCACAGACAGACCCAGCCGATGAAACCCCAGGAGGACTGGACTTGTGTTTTCTGTGGAGAACAAGGCTGGGGAGAAGGGGCCCATTTTTTGGTGAAAAAGCCTCTGACAGCATCAGTGAAACCTCCGTGCCACCTGTGGGAGCTGGACACGGGGACAGGCACAGCCCCGAGACCCCAACCGCACCCACCGAGCCCAACAAGGAGCCGCCTCCCTCACTTGAGATCAACAGCTGAGCACATCAAAGCGTAACCAAGAATTCTGGTAACGCTCCACCGCTGTGTTTGAGGTTCTCCCCCACGGATTGCTTCCTTCCACCTGTGCCAGTGGAGATCATTACCAGCCTTTGGCCGCATCGGCTGCGCCCCAAACTCAACCACATCCGTGCAAAGGTTTTTATCTCGAAAACAAGATGTATTTTAGCAGGTTACGATTTTTTCATTTTTCTTCACTTATCTACACGTACCTTCTAACACGGAGGGCCTTTGAGAAATTAATTTCCATCTGAAAACAAACAAGGGCTGAAACAGTTTACAAAGGAACCCATCTTTCAAGGACATTTCCTTTTAAATTGCACAATGTGGCTCTTAGCAAGGAAAATAAATAAAACTTAATCCCTCTGCATTCCAGCTGGCATTTTTTCCCCAAGCTAGAAGCAAACAATCAATTTAAAGAAAACTCAGACTATGGTCAATTAAGAAACTGTATATCATTTCATTTATAAATACCAGATACCTATTCAATTGATTATTTTGATCCAATTAAGTCAGTTTTACATTTAAAAATTCCTAGGAATGAAGTAATTTATCCACATCGCAGTCCTGGGCTTTTCACATCTGTTGCTGCAAAATTCTGCAGCTCGTCTGGTCTTTGGCTGTGCTATTAGCTGAGAGTGTTTCAGCTACCAGATTTATTTAAGGATGTGGATTGTAAGCCTCCAGGAAATGGCAACTACTGGGGAAATTTGTGTCTAATTACTTGTAACACAAAGAAATCTTTTTTTCCTTTTTTGTTTTTTCTGGTTTTTGGTTTTCTTTTTTTTAAATTTGGGTTGGTTATGTATTTAAATTATTTTTCTACAATGACTTCTCTCTTTAACCAGGATGGTCACTTTAGGTTTGTGTGTGTCAGGATGTTCTCTGAGCATTGTTTAATGAGCTGCCAGCACCCAGCCCCTGCTTCTCCCCTTCCCAAACTCCCTCCTGACTCTGTCGTCTTCATCCTGGTCTTCTCTGCCAGGGAAGAGAAGACAGAACCCTCTGGAAAGCGACCTATGGGCCTCTGGGGAAGTTGTAGAGAGCTCACCAAGCCTAGGAGGCAACCTTTTTCTCTCTAAAAGTGTTTGTTTTCAAGAAAGTAACCGATACCTTCGAGCCACAGAATGCATTTGCTGCGTGGTTTATCAACTGGATCACAACTTCCTTTATGAACAGGGATGGAATTTCCCCGGCCAGGATCCCCACGCTGGCACTCGGCGTTCCCAGGCACAGCTGAACCGCACCAAGGACAGAAGCCACCCCACCTCTAGCCTGGGTCTCCAGCAAGGATCCAGCAAGTAAAATAGCTGTAATTAAAAGAAATAGGCGTGGCCAAAAAGAAAACTGGGATCTTGGGGGCGTGGGGCTGTGAACTGTCATCTTTAATGTGGCTGCACATGCACATCACAGAAATGGGGATCAGCAATACTGCCACACTCAGCATTGTAACACTAAGAAAAATGGAGTTCGAGGTTGCATTTACTGACAGCTTTATGCCAGCAAAGCCAAAGAGATTAGTGGGGAAATGTGTTTGTCAGTCTTTCCCACAAATATTTTTGTGGGGCGACATCACAGGCAGCACTCAGAACGAGCAATCCACACGCAACAGCTCCAGGCACTGCAGAGACTGGAAAGCTGAAAAATTAAAGGTCTCTTCATACAAATTTAACACACGGGAGGAAAAAAGCCAGCACCAATCCCTGGTCACCTCCACAGCACAAACCTGCAGAGGGCCGTGGATTGCTCCTTCTTGAGACCTCCCAACCCAGCGCTCTGCACCATCCTGCTGGCTCCAAACCAAGGGAGGCCTCCTGCCCCGACCCAAACAACTTCCAGTGACATCAGATCCACCCCCAACCTGTTCATTTCATTCTGAAAGCTCCCCAACGACAGAAAATGCTTCAAACAGGCAGTTCTCCCCAAAAGTGGGGGGGCAGGGGGAGAGGGCATATGCACTGATATCATTATTCATGTATTTTGAACCAACTGAATTCAAACTCCTTGCTCGTTTACCCCAGTTAGGAAAAATGTACAAGTTTGTTCTCAAACGTTCAGACAGTTTAAGCCCAATTATTTTTGTCTATATTAGAAAACAACTGAGGCAACTCAGAAATTTAATTTAATCAGGAAATAGGGGACTCTGAATGAAGATATTTTCCCATGCTGGAAAACCTTGTGTGTTTCAAGAATTCTCAGCCTTGGCATAAAATGAAGTGTTTCACTAGGAACAAGGAAGGAAATAGATTCCTCTGCTGCAAATCTGCCAAAAACCAAAGGAGCTGAGAGCAGGGCAGCTCAAAGCAAGGCTTTCAAATCAAACCCCTCACCACAGACTTGTTTCTCTCCTCATGGAGTCATCCCACCTTGTGTAAATCCATTTATTTCCCTGAGCCTAGAGCTGGGACACCCGATAGGACTGACTAGACACACACCACCACACCATGTGATCAGCGCTCCTATTTCCAACAAAAAACCAACCGGCCATAAAATTCCCAACTGTTCCCATTATATCACCTAGCTGGAAGCATCTTTCCGAGTCCAAATGTTCATCAATCACACCACCATCATGAGTCCACATGAAAACGATTTCAAGCCTCAGCCTTACAGTTACACCCTGATCATAAACACTCCAAAAGCATTTTTTTCCCATTTACTCATGCACAGCTGCAGAGAAAAAGAAAATTGACTCAAAGCAGTGTCCAAGAGGGAGTTCTGCACCAGACAGAGCGCAGAGGTCAGGAGTGTTCGCCCAGATGCTCTGCAGAGCACTGAGACAGACGGTTCGTTTCGTTCCTAACCTCCCTGCTCCTCCAGAGCAGCCTTCCCTCTTCTTCTCCTGTTCAAGTTTATTTCTTCTGCAAGATCTAAGCTGGCCTCAGTTTTGGCAGTTCTCACTTCATCCCTGAACTTCCTGACCTGCAAGATACGGCCTGCTTGGCTTATCAGTATTTATTTCCCACCCACCCCCCTTCTTTGCAGTATTTTTAAGTTCCTCCTAGAGCTAGCTGTCCCTCATTTGCAGAAAATGGTACCCTGCCAGCACTTCTGAGTTGCCAAAACCCAAAAATGAAGCAAAAATGAACACACTTGATGCCTTGAAGCTTTCCAACATCCCTCAAGCTTTCTAGTCCAAATTTTACCAACCAGTTTGCTGGGCCTCATCCACCCTGCAGCACTGGACACGCTCCACCTCACTTTGCCCTTACAACTCTTTATAAAGGTGTTGGCACCTCATGGAGGTAACTTCCATCTTTCAAGCCCTGTTCCTGTGAACTCTGCAAGCCTCTCTCTGCTCCCCCTCCTCTCCTTTCCCTCTTTAAAGTATCATTTTTTTCAGTAGGAAGTGCACCAGAGCTGTTTCCATCCCAGCACGCCCCTCTTTGCAGGGTGCAGGACTCCCCGAGCCTCCACGTCTCGGAGCACCTTCTCCAGGCACAGAACAGCCACTTCTGGGTCACTCCAGTGGGAATACTGCAGCACCATTTTTCCTAGAAGATCACATACCTTCCTGGTCTGTCAGGCTCCACGTTTCCAGCCTGTAGCCCTGGCAGTTGTTTGGTGAACCTGCTGCTGGCCTCTTGATTCCCAGCGAGCAGTCTCCAGGTGCACTCACCCACACCGCTGTAAATCCATAGTCCTTTCCTACAGCTCTGGCATTACCAATTAGCTATGAATAACTTAGGTTACAAATTAAAAGGTCCATGGCCGAGAGATCAGGCTGAGACGCAGCTCCTTGGCATCAGCAGAGAAACCAAACCTTGGGCGTTAGTTACTTTTTCAGCACCGCTGCCCGCATTTATGAGAACGATGTGACAGTGTGGGATTGGAGTGGCCCCTGTGATTCCTTCCTGCCCTGCTGCCCTCAGGTGATCCCACCTCAGGTGAGGTCCTCTCCCTCCCTTCCCTGGGGCCACCTGAGATATCCCTGTGGCCAACAGAGCCCTCCAGCCTCCCTCCCCAAGGCTGACCAAGCCTGGCTCTTCCCACCTCTTCCCAGTCACTTGGGGTGACACTTGCTCCCTACCATGGAAAGTGAGGTGATCCCATCCCAAGTTTCCCATCATTTGTTTCACAAGGTTATGGGATTATTTTTCCACATCCAGGGACAGCAAGCAGAGTTTAGGAGAGTATCCTTCAAACACACATTCTGTGAATTGAGGGAAAGCCTTTTTCCCACCATACTAAGGAGCATTGTGTAACTGCCCTGCCCAGAAAATCCTCATCCACAGACTTTTTAAGTGTGGCAAGAATGGAAACAGCCTAAATTATGTAGACTGAAAGCTTGGGCATGGACAAAACATCCCCAGTTCCACAGAAATGCAGGCATGCAAGAGCAGGACCCAGACCATGGATTGACAGCAGAGAAGAGTTCAAGAAAAATATTCTCAACTTTTTTCCCCCCCTCCCCAAACACACCAAGCTGTTAATAAAAGTTTTGGGATGATCAGTGAAAGCACATGATAAATCCAAATTTCTGATTAACAGACAAGAAAACAAAACTGAGATACAGAATCAGAGGATGGTATAACTGATGTTCCCATCCTGTCAGGGGTAAGGAAATAGATTTGGGGTTTGTTTGGGGCTCAGTAGCAGCAGGCACAGCCTCCAGGAGAAAATGTGCCTTTGTGCTCTGAATTGGCCAAGATCTGGTGGCAAGGACAGGGGAGGGCAGGAGGTGCCACTGGGACACACAGCACCGAAATGGAAATGGGGGACAACACAGGCACAGGGAGTTTCACTCATCTCCAGGGGGAACAGAGGGCTCTTACTATGAAAGAGCCTCTCAACACATACTTGACTCGTGGAATTTCAGTGCAAGAATCACATAACCAGGTGTAAAAATCTTCAAATGTAATTTATTAAGACATTCAGCTATGTCTGTCAGTCTACATCCAAATTTACTACTAAAAATAAAATAGTATCACATTTCACATTAGGAATACCGACTTTGAAAAACACTTGAGTCAAGCCTATCGTATAAATAAGTGACTAATTTCTCTTCATATCAAAATTCACATAAAAAAATTGCCTGCCCCCTACTCCCGCCTATTTCCCCACCCCAGTCCCTTGTTCTACTTGAAGCCATGATGAATGTAAAAATTTAAGTATGGACATGTCCTTGTCAAAGAAAAAAAGGTGCAAACCTATTAACAGCTTTTAAAAGTGGCATTTGCGGAGTCTGATCATACACAATAATGTACTCATTCCCAAAGTGCAAATATCGCCAGAGTTTAATACTGTTTTAATTCAGCTGCAAGGGTTAAACATTACACAGCACAGTCCTGCAAGGCCTCTATCCGTGCCCTAAAACTCATCCCACTTTCCTCCCGCGGAGGTCAAAGTGTTCATGAGAGCTTTAGTTTACTTCATGCAGCCCACACTGTGCCCGTTATTAGCAAAAGTTTCATATACATCAAAATATTGACGACTCCGTCATAAAAGTCAAGAGTCACTATAGATTACATGAATTCAAATGCAACTGCTCCAAGAACACCCAAAGCATACACACGACGTATTAAGAGTGCTTCCATCTCCTGGTACAATCACTGCTGTTACATCTTTGATTTTTGTTTACGTGCCAATAAAAAATGCCAGCAACCGAAGCTGCCCATCCGTCAGAAACCGGCAACTCGCGGCCCGTAACGCCCCTCAGGGCCCTGGGGCATGGCTCTATGCAACTCCTCTCCCCGACCAAAACCAAGCCAGCCTCCCATCCCTCTGGCCACAACCTCTCACAGACCTCTCGCTCCTCTCACCCCTCACCTACGTCTTGAAAACACTCTTTCACTGCTATTTATTCCCAGACATCCTTCCTATGCCCACGGTTCAGAGAGCTTCTGGAGTCATTTCTACTACATCTCACTGGAGTTACCACTACCAAGCAGCCCATAAAAATCAGCATGGGAGATTACATTTTGACCAGCATCAATAGCTACACTTCTTTCACAGCTGTGGAAGGATTGGTTTTCTTCTGAGTCAAACGTGGATCTCTGAAATGTGTCTGTTCCCGCGTCGTCCTCTGTAGCCTCAGAGCTGGACACAAACCCTCAGATCCCGAGCAGGGCACCCCTCGGGGGCCGCACTGAGTTCTGCAGCGCAGGCCGCTCCCTGGCTGGCCTCACAGGGGCTCGTGCCACTGTCCGCGCTGTGAGACCCCCCCGGCCGGGCAGAGGCCTCGGGGCTGTCGTGTCCATCGTGGCCCCTGCTAGGGCTGTCCTTCACGCTTGGCCTCTGGTCACATTCAGCACCAGGCTCAGCTGCGTCTCCAGGCCTGGTGTTTTGCTCCGCGCTAGGATTTGGCTGCTGCACTGGCTCTGGTCCCAGTCCTGGGAGCTGTGAAGGGCTCTTCAGTTGGCAGTGGCACAGAGGGCAGGTTTCTTGCACGTACAGCCATTTCTTAAGACAACCCGCATGAAAAAAATGGCTACATGGTGTGATTACAGCAGTTTTCATATCCTGAAAGACACGCACAAAAAAACAGAAAGAAAAGGAAAGGTATTATTATTTGTAATCCCATTCCTCTCCTCTCACCTCACACATCTAATGGGTTCACCAGGCATGGAAAAAGACAGAAGCAGTCCACAGGCAAGGAAGAGAATGTTCCTTCCTTCACATCCACAATGCTTCATATGAGAGGGAGCTGAGGGAGCTGGGACAGGGGCTCAGCCTGGAGAAAAGGAGGCTCAGGGGGGACCTTCTGGCTCTCCACAACTCCCTGACAGGAGGGGGCAGCCAGGAGTGGCTGAGTCTCTTCTCCCAGGGAACAAGCAACAGGACAAGAGGAAATGGACCTCAAGCTGTGGCAGGGGAGGTTTGTCCTGGGCATCAGTAAGAATTTCTTCACAGAAAAGGTTGTCAGGCATTGGAAGGGAAGTGGTGGAGTCACCATCCCTGGAGGTGTCCAAGGAAGGCCTGGATGTGGCACTCAGTGCCATGGGGATCAGTCACAGGTTGGACTTATCTTGGAGGTCTTTTCCAACCTTAATGATTCTCTGACACACACACAATTCAAATACAGGCCAGGTCTTGCTTTCTTTATTACAGGCATTAAAAATGAGACCCCCTCTGTTTGTAAGATATTATTAAACATGACCTTTTGCAGGATGAGAATCACAGGATTGGCTGGCTCAAGAAACAACTGTGCAAATCAAAACACAGTGACAGATACAACATGTAACAACACCAGAAATGAAGTGACACTATGAACTCTGCCACATAATACTAGTCTGGTGTTTTGAACACTGTCATTCAATCTGGCAGTCTTACTCTTTAAAGAATTTGTATCAAGTCTGGAGCCAATCCAATCCCACTCTTAACTGCACACTACTAATCTTAGGGTGATTCTCTCCCTGTCACACGTAACTACAATTTCTATTCAAGAGTAAGAGACTTTGGAGGTAGAAGTGTGAAAAAGATATTATTTTCAGCATTAATGTCTAAGGTCCTTACATCTGCTGGCTTATGTCAGCAAGACCCTTAACCTTTTGATAATTAGGTTTCTGCTACAAAACTGACACTGCACACGAAGTAGCAGCATCTGGAGAGACTGAGCTGCTTCTACAGAACAACAACCAATCAGCTACTGAGAACACGTTGTCTTTCACTAACAAAATCCTCCAATAATGAAGAAAGGGCACATTTGCTGCTACTACTGAGACCAGCTCAACCCAAACATGCGAGGTGTCAAAGCAGCTTAAGGACAGAGTTTGCTGTGTAACTGGAGGGAAAAAAAAAGGGCAGTTTAAGCACATCCAAGCCCTTCATTCCTAAGAACTTGGTGACAGCACTCCAAATCAATTTGCACAAAGCAGAAAACTGGGTAATTCCAGTATCTTACTGAGCACAGTATTATTCATTACACATAATTCAAGTCACTTATTTTACCAGCTGAAGACTGAACTTAGTCTGAGGGTATTTCAACTCAAGCCAATCCTTCCACATTCCCATTCCTACCTGGTAGCAGATGGCACAGATGTCATTGTGCTGCTCCAGCTGCTCCTTCGTGGCCACGGGCAGCGATTTTATCTTATTCACAGCGTCTCTGCGAAGGAGGAAACTCTTCCAGCCCAGCTGGGCCCGCAGCCACACGTTGTAGTAGGAGTGGATGAAGATGATGACGGAGCCCATGACGGTCCACTCTCCAAAGATGGTTTCTGAGACGCCGTAGGCCACCACGCACAGAGCCACCAGGAACTCCAGCAGCCGGTAGGTGCCGTTCACGTAGTAGATCACATCGTCCATGTTTTCCACCGGCTCTTTCCTGAACTCCTCCACCATGAACAGAACGTAAATGAAGAGTGTCCCAAGCACCTGTAACACAGTGCAAGACCATGAGCTCTGCCCACACAACGCTCCCAAGCTGGACAGAGGGCAAGCCCCAAAGTAGTAAAATGGTTGCTGAACTTCAAGACGAATAAAAGTTGCTCTTTCTTGCAAAGCGTTTAAGCTTGTTCCCAAGTACTTCCCCCTTCTGCACCTTCCTAAGTCCAGAACACAGCTGAGTTGATTAAACAAGAGTACTGAGCATTATAAGGGGCAATTTTTTAAATTTAATAATAAAAAGCCCAAGTAATAACAAATACAGTATAAAACATTTCCTCTATTTACACTACTGTGTTTTGAACATCAAATTGCTTTCAAAGAGTTATAGCTAAGTAATGACACATAAATGAGTACTCTGGGAAAAAAAAACCTTTTTACTATGATAGTTACACCCTCAAAAGCCTTTTGGCATTATAATTTGAAATAGACTTCCATTCACCTCTGTTCTCAGCCCACCTAGGAGCTCCTTAGCCTCAGATACAGGACAAAGAAAGAGGTTTTTTATCACCCCTTGTAATTCTGCCCTTCTCTCATCCCTGTTCTTTTCTCATCATGTATTTTCCCCCTCAGAGTAACAAGATCACAGTTAATGCAGGGCTTCACAGGGCTGATGTCCTTACCTGAAGAGAGGTTAGAATACTGCTGGAGATAATGATCAACAGCCAGAAATCCATGTGGAAAAACTGACAAATCATGTAGGCCATGTACGCGGGGAACACGAGCAAGAACAGACAGAGGCTGACTGCTCGGAAGTGCTTCCACAGACTCCTGCAAAACAACACAATAGGTTTTTATTTTTCAAGTCAGATTTGAGTGTCAGAATAAGAATAGAATGACTGCTGGATGTAGGCACGTTAGATGTTTGCTCAAGGCTTTAGCTTGTTGAAAGGAGTTTCTATTTTTCTTGGGCACAGTCTCATTCCCAGCTTGCACACATGCCTACAACTGTGGAAAGTTCCCTCTCACCTGACCTTTGCTGTTTTCAATAGAAAGACAAAAATTACGGGAAAAATAAGTACTTAAGATACCGAATGTTACAGGTGGAAGTCCATTCAAATAAATTATTAAACGTGTAACTGTTTGGACACTTTCCTAACCAAACAGCAGTCTCCAAATTAAATAATTCTTGCAACTCTTCTTCATCTTCAGCTAATATGTGTGGGGCAAAGCTACTTCCTTTCGTCACCAGATTTAACCCTGCTGCCTTTAGAAGAATATCCCCCAATTCAGAGATCACAAAAGAAGAAATGTAGCAGGACTTGAACATTTATCTCTGCCAGTCCTTACTCTACTCCTATCATCTCCTTCTTCCTAATCTCCTCCCCAACCTAAACACACCATCCATCTTTTTACAGCCACCCATTTGTGAAGGCTTTCAGAATATCTCCAGTAATTTACTATACTACCTCTACTTGTTCCTCACATTGTATTTTAACCCCACTTAACACTGGAAATGAGGTACAGAAAAAGTCAAACTATTTGGGGGCACAGGACAGCAGCACAAACTGATTAATTCAGTACAGTCTGAAGAAACATCAGAATGACTCTGAGGTCTGCAATTCTGTGCCTGTGGGTGAGGGAGGAAGGGAGAGCTGAAGTGTAATTTATCCTGTTCCTCGCTGATTTGGAAGTGCCTGGGAGATTTGGCAGAAGAGTTAAAACTCGCTATCACCACAGTCTGCTTGTTTAAGCTGGGCAGATGCTCCTATCCTGGCTCTACTCCCTTTCCCTCTGTTTCTATCCTGAAGTTAACTTGCTGCAGGCAGAACACACTGGATACAAGTAACCTCTAAGCTAAACAAACTCCAGGCATCAACATAACCTCTGTTCATTTCTTCACTCACAGGTTACAGAAAGGGAAAAGACAAACCCAACTGACAAAGATAGGAACAGATTAATATGAGAACACCACAGACCACCAATACAGCTCTTCAAAACACAAATGGAACTGAACAATCCCACACAATCCCAACATGTGGGACACTAAGGCAAACTTTCCACCTCTTTATTTTGTGCCAGTAAACCTTATCGTTTTGGGATCACAGCCTCACCAAAAAAAATAGGTTTTACAATATCTAACACAAGGTCACTCCTAGAAACTTCCCACCCTCAATAGCTATGTGAGATCACTGCTTTAGAGGGAAACCCACCCAAGTGCAGAGGAGGTTAAGGAAAACCATTCTGCAAATCCACACAATGGAGTGTGGGTGGGGAGAGCGCAGTCCTGGATTTGCTTAACTGGAACCACAAAACTAGAGAACTTAGGAAAGAAATCTGCATACAGAAAAAAACCAAGGCAACTTTACAAGCTACTAAAAGCCATCAATTACTAGTTTATCACCTCCTAAAAGAGCATTGAGTAACTTTCAGTTTAGGAAACCAGTCTCTTACTTGTCCCTTGAGGCTCCCAATGCCAAGACAATGGGATCAGCGATTTCCAGCATGGACTGAAGGATGGATGCCACCACAATGAAAAGAATAATACTGAGCAGGAACGCCCGATGCACAACTTGGAGCTCAATCAAACCTGTCTGCACAGCCAGGATGAGGAGTGTGACTCCTTCAGTCATCCCCCTGCAGATCAACACAGTTAAAAAACCAATCACATCTCTGTGTCAATGCTGGTTCAAAAGTACATCTAGAAACACCAGGAAATAAGCTGTCTGCTTCTGTCACAACCTTTCCTATGTCACTGGTTTTAGGTTTCACTGCTGTCTCTGAAAGGCTTTAACCAGGGAGGGATGTTTTCAGAAATGCTGAAGTGCTAGGCTTAGGAACCAGCAGAGTTTGCTCCTGACAAGCAGCATTTGGGCCACATCCAGCTCACACACCACCCAGCACAAAGCATTTTAAGGACCCAGTTTGGGCAAATTACCAATTTTGCCATTTTTTTCAGCTTATTCCCGCTGTACCTAGACCAAATACAGCTGTCCACTTCCTTCTGTCTTGGAACCTCAGAGTGACTTTAGTCCCTCTGAGGATCACCATTTAGAGCACAACTATTTTGATGCAGTAAAGTACACGCTTCACCAAAAGATGTTTTTACATAGACTACTCTTAGGCAGCCCCAATTTACACCCTTTTTGCTTCCACATCTTGGAATCCAAAATATAAAATGTTCTTTTGCAAATGGTCTCAACTCTCTGTAGAGTTATGGGCTGGAGTAACAGGAAAGGCAGTGTCAGGATCCCAATTTCATGTTAGACAAGTTGGGACAAGCCTGAGAAAAGGCATTTTGGCTATTTCCCATAACAATTTACAAGCAATCCATACAATGCTGTGTTTTAAACCTCACATATTCGTAATGTTTCATTAATACATGATTAGAGGGTAGATGAGGAAATGGAAATATGAAGTGTTTATATTATGCAAGCGTGTGAAAATTTTTCAGTGACTCACAAAAATAAAAGCAATTGTAAATCCCAAGTAACAGCCCTGAATTTGTGCAGAAATGAACCATCTCCCAAGGAGTCTGTGACAAGTATTTCCACCTCAAATCTTCTCAATGCTTACACAGACTGGCATACAAAAAGCCTGTCAAGAGGCCAAAAGTCAAAAAACTGCAATGCCACCCCTATATTTTCATATAAATCCCCTTTTTATCTGTTTCTTTTCAGACCCTAGGCACAACGAGGCGCTTACCTGTTCATAGCAGGATCGTTCATGAACGCTCGGTAACCCTGCAAGTAAAACTTGCAGAGAGTCAGAACTCCCAAAGCAACAAAAGAGACTGTGAAGACCAATCCCAGCAGTGAGTACGGAGTGCTACAGCATTCGGCAATACTGGCAGGAGAGAGAGCAAAAGAAACAAAAAGAGAAGGTTGATCAGTTAAAAGCAATGTGATGGGCTCTCCCCTTGTCCTGTTACCTGTGCAGGTTGGTTTTAAAGCAAAACTGGACTGGTTTCATGAAAATATTAAAAGTTCCACACCGCCATTAAGTCCTCCAATAAAAGAAAAAGATGAGATGGATTTTATTACTTCTTCCCAAGAGGAAAGTTCATGGAGCTCCCCCCTGGAGCCAGGGCTGTGCTGTGACATCCCTGCAGTCCCCTCGGCGCTGGGCCACGTGGTGGCACTGTCCTGCTGCCGCTGGGGCTCGGAGCCACAGGCGAGCCCAGAGCCTCCACGCACTGAAGTCACTCGCTGGAATTTCACCCAGCACCTCAAACATCCAGTTAAAGGATTCACTAAGGCATGTTCCCCTCCTATCCATGGTAATGCACACCAACATCAAACTAATAAATGCTGTTGGGAGACTGGAGCTTTTTGTCAGCATCCCCATCAGGGTCAGGTGGGCAACACCTGTCTCTGAACGGCTGAGCCTGAAGCAGCAGAAGAAGACAGCAGAGAAGGATCCCTTGCAGCAGGTTTCTTCCTCTCTTTTGCTACAGCAGTGAAGTCCCAGAGACTGAGACCCCAGACTTCATCTGACAGCTGCATCACCCACTTTCAGGCTGCTCTTCTACTGGCCCTGGCACTGTGGTATTTGGAGGAGCCCAAGCCCCAGAATGTGCTTCAGGTTCTGAAACACGGCACTGCCAATGCCAGGTAAAGAACCAGCTGTCAGCCAGGGGTTACACATCTGGAAATACTCACATGCATAACCCAACGTAATACACTGACACATTCATTAAAAAAAAAAAAAAATCTTCATTTGTTCCTCAGGACAGTAGTCTTAAGAGAGAAATTGCCATGGTCAAAACCATGTCCTGCTAATTAACTGAGTGATGAGTGAAGCAGTCCAGTGCTCTGACAAAAGTTTCGAGGAAGCACATGGTTCAAAAATAAACAAAGCTCATCCAAGAGACATTTACTTTGTCTCTTTTAGTGACTACTTAGACCTGAAATATCCTTTGAAAGCAATTCACAGCAGAAAATGTTGATGTGTTTACATATACTATTTACAGTACTTCTGGTAAGCCTTCAAATTCTGTTTGTTTACCAAGCCAGGGGGGGCTGAAAAAGCTTTTAGATGTTCCTGGTGATCAAGTCAGTGAGAAACACAGTATTTAAAGCAGATATTTATGCAGGATATTTGAGGAACTCTAACATTTTCTTCAAAATAAATTATCAGAAATCAAGAATCCTGGTTTTTCTGCTTTCTGGTCAGAGTAATGCTAGGACTCTTCTTAAACTTGATCTACTACGCAGGAGTCCCAGAGGAGCTTATGAGCTCAAGAGATGCCTGGGGAGCTTTATGATGTTTATGTGTCAAGCACAAGTTTATAAATTGTCCCAAAGAGCTGAACTCTTCATGGCTTCTGAAAAATCACAGCAGTTACAAACCCATGGAAAAGATTTTGAGAGGAAGAACAAGAATAATGAAAGGTATAGAATAGTTTTAAACAGCAAATATCAAACAAGAGCTTCCCAGTCTGGGAAGAACAGACCTAGGCTACTCTGAGTTTTAAAGAAAACTATTTCCCTGTCTCTACTCCCCAGTACATGAACTGAGGGGCACTGAATAAAACTATATTGATTCAAGCAGTCAAAACGGATTTTTCATTATAGAGACGAGGCTGAGCTGTGAAAACTCCTTGCCTCAGGATCTTCCAAATGACAGAAGTGTACATGGGTTCGAGGGCAGAAAGTACACACTGATGGAAGAGTTTTTTGAGGGTTACTGAAATACTTATTAGCCACATCCAGCTAATGCAGCCTGACAGAAGAAGATGGATGCAGGATTGGATGAGTCCTGGGAAGCATCCTGTTTGTCATATAATGGGTGGGTGTCCTTCCAGGAACCCATCTGCAGCCACAGCTGGGAACTGGATCCCAGGCTCCATCAGGATTTGGTCTGACCCAGCACAGCCACTCCGACCTTCTCGTGGAACAACACAGCTGTTGTGCACACCCCAACTGCTCCCACCCGAATTCCAGCCTCACTGCTTTAAGCAATCGTGCACTCAAAGGGCACAGATGCAGAATTCACTCACTTTCATGGAAGAGTACATCTTTTCTTCCACTTTGTTGAACAGCCAGCACTACGTTATTACCTGACCTGACAAGGTACTTGAGCTCTCTCCTACGGGTCAGAGGCTGTTAGTGGTACCATGAGTTTGTGTTTTTAAGATGAATCACTGCTTTGTCCCTGTTTTGCCACAAATAGGAGAAGTACAGCAATTTGCTGTAGGAATAAACTCAACTTCAAGGAAAAGGGTTGCTTCTCTCACCTCTTTTATGTGCAGTACTCAACTGTAACAAAACTAAAATTGCAGAAGAAATGAACAGGAAGAAAAATTTCAGACCCCAGTGGTTTAGTTAACAACCAGGTAACAGAGTCAGTGCTTCTGCATAATGCAGGGTGACACCATAAGCAATTTTAATACTATATGCAGTAAAAATCCCTGGCATTTCTCCTTAATGATAATTAATTTTGACAGCTTACACGATGGCACCACAGACACATACACACAGCAAGGCAAGAAAAAGCCCAGCAACTGAAAAGTCTGATTGGAAAACTGCAGTGATGAAGAAGTTACTAATCAAACAGCAAAACTAATGATCCCAAAAGACTCAGTCCTGTGCTAGCTGGCTGTGTTTAGACAACTATTACCCCTCTTTTCCCCATTCCACTATGGCACTGTACCTAATCTGCCTAACCCAGCTTCTGCAGCACCCCCAGCTCCTCTCTGCCCTGCATTCCTGCTCCCTTTTTATGTACAAACAGCTGAGAAAGGCACATAGGTTCCAGCCAGGAGAATCCCTCAAATGCTGCCTTTCAGTAACAGCACTAACACAGACCTCTATCCTTCATCTTACAATCTTTAAACTTTGTAAAGCTTTATGGTCTATAAAGCTTTATATGTTTGTAGAAAGCTTTCACAAATCTGGTATCTCTCTGATCTTCACACCTCTGCCACATTAACCACTGGGCTCAAAAGCTGCTTTGGGAGTCGGGTGCTTTGGCTGCTTGAACAAACTCAAGAATGTGTCCCACACCAAACTGATGCAGCAGGACATCCAAGGCTCAGAAAGCAACATGATCATGAATAAGGTATCAGTTGGACTGAACTTCAGCTGAAATATTTCAGACTTAAAACCAATTTATATACAGAAAACAACTTCTGGACCAAAGCTCTAATTATGGCTACTCCTTCCTCAGAGGAATATTTTGCTTTCTTTGGGAGCTCTCCCACAGTTCTATTAATGTTGTCTGCTCTGAATGGGATCCATGCCTTTGTAGGACAAGCTTAACAGGGTTTATACACGTGGTCCCTGCAATGAGGACAAATATTTGTTGGGTATCCAAGTGCAATACAGCCAATATACACATCTCATCTCTAAAAGAGCACAGATACTCATTTCAGTCAAACAGAAAACCAACTACTTGCAGGCTCCTGAATTACCTGGTCAAGAAGAGGAAGAGGAGCCTCTCTCTGGAGGCAGGCTGGTCCCGTGTACTGAAATAGGAATAGATCTGAAGAGCAAATAAGACGAGCCAAAACACCATGAAAAGCACTGGGACCACCAGCTGGTTCCACAGAGACATTCCCAGTGCCAGGAGCCCATACACCTCCACCACCTGGGAAGACACAAAAAGGCCATTTGTTATTGAGTCACATCACCTGGGGTTTGATAACAAAAGGAAAGTCAACAATACAGTCACAAGGAAGCCAAGGATAATCCACATGACATCAGCCATCCCAGAGGAAGAGAGGAGGTACATCAAACTACTTTGACAAAGGCAGGGCTCAGGTTCAGCAGTGACAGATTTCCAGTCTGTCTGGCAGGAGGGAGCAGTACCTGACTCCAGCAGGAAACCCTCACACCAGCTCAGTGTCCCTTCCTACAAACACCTGGCTTGGAACTGCTCCCTGCAGCCCACTCACAGCCAGAGGGGTGAGGACACATGGCTCCAGTGCCAACCCCCTCAGATCCTCTCGCCCAGTTTAAGTCACAATAATGCTGTTTCCTCTGTAGCTACTGTGAGTCACCGCACACAACAGACACTGAAATGAGTCACCATTAAAAAAAAAAAGTAGTAAATCTATTTTGCTGACCTGTTTTTAAGGAGAAACTTAATACCTCACACATTTTATGCTTAAGTATCCCAAAAGAATCACATACCTATTCCACCAAGTGTTTTGAAATTCATGCTTAAGACTTGTATCGGAAGACTCCAAGGCTCAAAGTAACTCCTTTGTATTGCAAAGACTAAGTTACAATCATTTCCAAGAAGCTGGAACTTCATACAGTTGGACTTAGGTCAAAAGGAAACCAGTCATAACTACTAATTCCTCATCACCTGCTTCCCACAATGACATAGAAGCCATCATGGCACGGAAATTTCATCAAATGCTAAAAAATCTGACAGGCATGAGGGATATGACACTCACGGGACCTGCTGCAGTACTGGGGCTGATGGACAAGCAATATGCTGCTGGCAGAGACACAGTGCCAAGCTCCTGCTTCGCTCACAGACTTGTCAAGGAAGTGCACCTGCCCTCAGGAGACTCCCCTGGCCTGGGACCAAGGCAAGCAATCCTGTGCAGCTCCTGGCAGAATGCTCCACCACATCGGGAGAGGGTCATGCTACGCTCATAATGTAGATTCATAACCGTGAGGCATTTCTGGCATCTTATGCTGCGAACAGGCAGCCAAGGTTCTGGGCCTGCTTTTAAATTACACCATTGGGCACAGACTAACACACACACAAACACAAAAAGCTGCCCTGGTCCACCTGTGAGGGCTCTCAGGAAACACTCCTGGTGTTTAACATCCCAATATTCACTAGGTTTTGACACTGATATCAAACCTGCAATCAAACCCAGCCTAAAATAGCAGTAAACTCACAAACACCAGAACAACACCAAAAACCAACAACTGCTCAGAGTTAGAGCAATGGAAATAGAAGCAGGAAAATATTCCAGTTGGAAAGGCAATATCCTCCTCTGGAATACACATCTAGGCTTGATTTGTAGCAGAGCTGCAACCACTTACACGAACACACCAAGAGCCAATGTTTTTTCTGCTGTTTCAGGAACACAAGCAAAGAGCAGCAAGTTCTTAAAATACAAAAGTCCTGGGTTTTGCCAGCACAATGTGAAATTCATTAACAACTACTCACTGCAACTCTACTACATGCATTTAGAAAAGCAGCATCCAACACTCTTATAAAGCCAGTGCCACATTACAAATTTTCTGCCGTGTTTTCTGTATTTCCAAGGGAAAAAACCTTCATGCCCTCTGCATAAAAAGCCAGGAGAAAGAGTATGATCAGTGTCCAAAGGCCAGGAATACAAGGAATACTTCCTCATGATTACTGTAATACAGCCTGGCATGGAAAGATTTGAAATACTGGGACAGGGCTGGGGGGAGACAAGCAGTTCTAGAGATGAGGAGGAGACTTGGGTAACAGCAATATTTAGAAGTCAATTCTGACAAACAAACAAAAAATCAGCAAGAAACAACTATTTTTCCTCCTCAACCTGGAATGTATTTGCAATTAAAATATTTGTAAGATGTTGACGTGTTTTAAACATAAGTGTCTAATAAAAAATAGATACAGGTCTCCAATCCACATCTAATCTGAAATTGACTTCAGAAAGCCAAACTGAGCATCCCTTCAGGCACGTGGAAAATGGAAGTGCTACTTCCAACCTTTTGCAAGGCTTTTGAGCGATACAGACATGCAACTGTTTTACCCCAAATGTTACCACTCATGCACAGTAAGCATGATATTTCTATTCTCACTGGAAAACAGGATATTGAAGCTTTGCCAGGTAGTTCCCAAATTAGTTTTTAATTGGCAAATCTACATGCTAGGGGAGGTTTTGATTGGATATTAGGAAAAATTTCTTCCCTGAGAGGGTGGTCAGGCACTGGAAGAGGCTGCCCAGGGCAGTGGTGGAGTCACCATCCCTGGAGGGATTTAAAAGATATACAGATGTGGCACTAAGGGTCATGTTTTAGTGGTTGGACTTGATGATCTCAGAGTTCCTTTCCAACCTAAACAAATCTATGATTCCACGGATGAGGTCAGACCATGCTAGGTGCTGTACAAACACAGAAGGATAATCCTGCTCTAAAGACCAACTACATACAAAATAAATAACCAGACACCAATGATCAACGTGACAGGCTGAGACCTTGGCACAGGAGACACCTTCTGCTGCCAAGTTTTTGTTTGTGTATGACAGATATGACAGCAAACAAGAGCTTTAAAGAAGGTTTTGAAAGAGCTTAACAAGTTAGTTTTCAGACTGCTTCTGGACTGAAGAGCAGAAGGCAAAAAAAACAGTGGCTTGGTTAGCAAAAAAATCCAGCCAGTGGCAAGAGCTGAAACAGTGGTTCAGTCAAAAGTCAAGCAAGCATCAATCTTTTTATATTGAAATATATAGAAAGATGCATATACATAGATATTTTATATTAAAAAAACAGAGATGTGATGTTTCTGTGCCACTGAGAAAGTATCTTTTCAACTAAACTTATATCAGACGTCAAAGCATTAAGAAAATGGACACGTCAGATCAGTCTTCTTGTTCGAGGTCTCAGTAATGGTGCTGCTCTAAAGAAAATACCACAGGCTTTTCAAATCACTGTGCAAGTTACAAGTCACTAAGTCAGTGATCATTAGAGCCAAAATCAGCTTCAGTATCACTCCCAGTTTAACACTTCTATAATTACAAACACTTTTCATACAGAAAGCGTTTCTTGAAATGAACAGCTACTACAATGAATGCCCAGGGATTACCTTCCTCGCTTAATAAGGCTGCAAATAAACTCCATTCTGACACAATCTTGTCTTTTAGCCTGGATTTGGGAAGGAATAAGCGAAGTCCAAGCAAAGTGGCCATGCTCAGCTGGCCAGCAGCATAATTCAGGCTCATGTCTTAACTGCTCACCCATCCAAAGCTATCATAAATTACAGAAAGAAGATGCTATGGATAGGAGCTCATTTGGTTGGCTAAGAAAGGATGAGTTAGAACACTAACACACGTGCACAGAAGGCAGCTGAAGTGGTTTTTTACTTCTTTCCTGCACAAAAGGCTCAGAAAACAGAATTGTTACATCCACCGTCCTACCTGGACGAGCTCCCTGTACGCAGATTTCGCCAAGTTGTAGGGCACCAGAAGATTCGACGCCAGGAAGTAGAGAACCTCCAAGCCGGTGAAAATCATGGCGAATTTGTTGATGATGACGATGGTCTCGAGCGGGACGAGGCAGAGCCGTGCCAGCAGAGGGAGCATGTGCGCGGAGAACAGCCAGATCTGCTTGGTCTTCATGACGCAGGAGCAGAGCGTGCACACCACCAGCTGCCCTGGAAACGCGACACAGCAGTTCAGAATCAAGCTGATTATCCCCTTCAGGAAAAAGCGTATTTTAATACGTTATCTTTCCAGAGCACCGTTATCAACATCCAGCATATTATGACGGTTCTAACTAGGACATCTCTGTTACGAAACCAGGCTCCTCTCCATGTCTTTTGCTGGGTCACTAAAGTTACCCTTTCCAAAGTGCGCACAGGGAATGCTTTCACTTCCCAGATTAGTGAGCTGTAAACCCAAAACACATGCAGAATCAGATTAATAAAGCCCCAGGAATAAATCATACAGAGGATAACCCAACAAGCCAGCCCTCTTTTTCCTCACCACCCCCAGCTCAGCTGAAATCTCATCAGTATCTGTACACACAGCAGCTTTCTGAAGCCCAGCTACACTATTTCATCCTGACCTACACAAAAAAGCAATCAGAGGTCCCAAAAGGCTTTTAAAGCAACAATATTTGCACTGTCAAGAGGAATTACTGGCCGAGAACAGCAACAGGAGAGCAGCCAGGTCAGCAGCTGAGACTTCAATAATTTCATAACGCCCTGAGGCAGTTGCTCGGAATGATCACTGAAGCTTGCAAGTGACAGATAATTAACAACTAAATTCTCCTTAATAGCTGGTGGGGACACAAGCATGAGCACATCTCCCCCACACACCCACAGATTTGGAGGGTGGTATTTCCAAAGCTCTAAAACCACTCTAGTATAACTGCTCCCATCAGAGACACTGAAGTTGTACCCTTGATCCCAGAGGAAACTGAAGGGGGCAAAATGCACCTTGTCTGGATAAGAACAATCCTCACTCATCATTTTGCAGTAAGGAAGAAATTTATGGCATATTATTTGAAAACAGACCCTTGTTCACCATCTATGTTAATTTATATCCAAACGCCACAATACGTGGTACTAAATTCAAGTGCTAATGCCGTGTTTTGGAACCACCTCCATAATGTTTGCATTTCATAACTCTCCCTGAAACCAGGATCTGGCCTTAGGAAAACAGAGGGACCAGACCAAGGCCAGTAACATCCCTAGGTCAGCATGAACTCCATGTGCTCACATAAGCTCACTGACCTTGTAAGCCCTTCTGGATGGGCTGGGGAGGGAAGCTGTGAGAGGAGAAACAGCAGCCACCAGGGTTTTGCTTTCATTCTGCCAAGCTTCCCTACCTAGGGAAGGACTTCTGATTTCAAAATAACTGCAACTGAGCTGAAAGCGATCTCTGATCTCTACTACTTAAGCATTCAAAGTTCTCCCTCCTTCACGCTGTCCTCTTTCAAGTTAAATTCCTACTGTCAATTTGATAGATGTATTTCTGAATTAGCTGATGTCTCTGCAGAACAAGCACCCTTGCTCTCAGCAAGACACTATCAGCATACTGGGTCTTCTGAGCCTCAGAGAAAGTTACTCTACTCATCTCTTTAGACGTTCAGCAGACTCCAGCTCTGAAGCATTCTCCCTCTGCTTTGTTGTTCTCTGCCCACACACACGTTGCTACAACCCTATTTAAGACACCAGCAGCACACTGCTGTGCTGTCATACTCAGGAGCCTGGCAGGCAGCTTGCGAGGATTTCTGCGACTCATGGTAACTAAGGCAACTCAGCTTCACGCACAAAGGGACACAAACACCAGCAACCCAATGTGTTCTTCAGCATTTAATAAGACTGCCGTCATCTGAAATCAAATACTGCAACAGCATCACATTAAACAATCCAGGGCTCTCTGGGATGACTCTGGAGCTCTCTGGTCACAAATTAGAGCCTCTGAGTTCAGCCTCAATAAACAGCAAAACCTGCTTTCCTCCAACAGCCACATGTGGAGTATGCTGCTCATCTCTGCTCAGCTCTGGCCCTCCCACTGTTTTCATTTAAACAGTGATCAAAAGTTACTTGTCATGGGAAGAAGAACTGTACACACCATCAAAGGAAATACATGGAGCACTTTTTCTGGAGGCTCCAATCTCCCCCCTGAAGTGTGCACCTTGTCATTTCTCAACCCCTGCAGGAAAGGCATGAATGTCTCCAATGGAGCTCGGAGTGATGGTGCTTCCCATTTTAAACCGGGGTAGCAGCACCTTAGTTCAGGACAGCCAATCTCTCTCTGCAGGAAATCCCACTTTATCTCAGGTGGGGCTGTACAGCGTCAGTCATCAACATCACACAGTCAAGATCAGCCAGAGAAAGTAGCCTGTACCTCATATCAAATCATAGATTTTAACACTCTAGCTATCTGCTAAGACTATCAAATCCAGGTGAATGTTTGCACCCTGTAAACTGAAATGCTGTGGCCTGAAAACTGACAGACACAGCTAATGAACCCAACAGCTGGAACACCCCTGGAAGACACCAACCAGGTTCCTCTGCTAGGGAATGAGGCAATAAGGAAGAAATCCGTTCTGTGAACTTCCTGCCCATTCTTCTCCCTTCCCCAAATCTCCACAAATACATTAAACATTGCTGACAGGTAGCCAGAGCCTCTCAGCTCATAAGCTAATGAAAAATGTTCAACAAGAAAGCTGACATGGCACAGCCACTGTACAAGCAGAGAAGCATCTTTATTTCATTCACAGTTTTAGAAAGCTGATGTTAAACTTCCCTGGGTACATCAGTGACTGTTACTCAAAAATAAGGCATCCTAAAGTTAATACAGAACCCCATTACTCTGCCATAAGAATAAGCAAGCCTTCATGGTAGCATCACTTGAAAAACCACGCAGCAGCTTTGAAAAGTTCACAGCTGACATGCTCCCAAAGTGGCTCACTCATCCAAGGGGCCATCTCCAAAGACATTGATTTCTTCCATCCAGCACTTAGGAACATATTATTATTATTATCCCCAGACAACAGTCATGAGACTGAGTTAGATGCAGGGGAAGAAATGACTGTGAGATGCCATTCAGAAAGTATTAATGACTAAAAGCATTAACAAAGGTTACATTTGTGAACCAACTGATACTGTACATCATACCCTTAATTCTGAGCAGAACTTTAGGAACCAGAGCTGTACCAGTAGCACCATTATTCCACTCCCTTATGCACCTGCTTTGGTGCCTTTGTCAGCAGTGCTGCAGCAAAACACCCTGTCAGAATGTGTGAGAAAAAGATGGAGCAAAGCACCTGTACATTCATTTTGCTGTGAAGATGACACCACTCAGTGCTGTGCATTCCTGAGACTCTACTGAATAAACACCCTTATATACAACAAATCTGAGAAGACATTTCATATTTATACAAAACACTGTTGAGCCTCACAGACCACTTTCACAAGTCTTCCCCAAAGAAGACTGCTTGTCATCAAGACCAAAATTACACTTTCAAGTTGGCTTTAAGAGAATGAGGGAAATTAGGAATGGGGATATTAAGTATGTTAACACATACACATTAGCTAGTACAGTCACAAGCACCTATTTCTGAAACACAATTACAATAAGGGCACACTTTAGTCTGACACCTGCTACAACCCAAAACTGTACTGCGTAAAACCATTATCTTTTTCTCACTTGTTTTTAATCCCTGCTAAAACCTGGGTGCAGCACGCTGGGTTTGACTCTCAGTTTAGTTTTTAAGTGTTACTGAATGACACAATGCCTCCTGATCTCTTCTTGCCCAGGCCTGCCTGCTGCTTTGTGAAGCTCTCTGAGGGATTGTGCTTTACCATGGAAGCCTGCATTGCACCTGGGAGAGATTCACAGGACTAATTACAAACATTTTCTTATAAAAAAACACGCCAAAAGCTTTAGTTATAATTTGGTGTCATTTGACAAGACAGAAAAATATATACAGACATTCAGAAGAGAGAAGAAATTATATTTAAATAATATTTCCTTGAAAATTACCAATGTTACTTCTATTAAAAATATTAAAATGAAAGAGAAATGCCACATTTGAAAGTAAGGATGCAGGCAAACAGGAGATGGGTAAATTCTGTCTGACCTAACACACTGTAAACTAGTAAACCCATTTTTATCTGCCAGTAGCAGCTGCAAGTAAACAGAAAGCAGCTGAGTTTTGCCAACAGTACATGGCTGACTAAATCTGTCAATAATCTGATGAAAACCATAGATCTTAGTGAAAGGAATTAAGGAAGATTTTTCTTCCAAGCTTGTCTCAGGCTTCATTTTAAAATACACATAGTGTGTGTGTGTATTCCAGTATCCTCTCAGGAGAACATATGGTTTGGTGTAGCAACCTTAACACTGAATTTATTCTCTTCCAGTCAAAGTTCAAAGGGTAAGGAAGCCCTCTGGGAAGTCCCATTCTTCTTGATTTATTTGGGATTTTTAGGTAGGGAAGTCATCTCTGTTACTAATCAAACAATTTAAATGCATTTGACTTGTTATTCCTTAACTCTTTTATTAGAAATAGCCTCAGGACTCTGTAAAAAAACCAGCAGCCTGTAGTCCCATGCACACACCCACCAATGTATTTCACCAGATTTTGTAAGAGAATGACAGTGTTCAGCTGTAAAGCCAATAAAGAATTAATGTGTACAACACCTGAATTGACAAAAACACTACAAATGCACGTTACTATTGAAATTTCTACAGTACTTTCCACATAAAGGGTATTATAGACACTCCAGTTGTTCTGAATCAGACTGCAAGTCTGAGAATAACACAGGCAGAGCATAACAAACAGACCTGGAAAATATTTCAGAGCTGCAAGTATGGGGTACTGGTAAACCAGTGGCACAGAAAAAGCCAGGCAGGATGCAGCTATCCTCCCATGCCTCTTGCATGTTAATAAGAATCACAACAAATTAAAGTAATAAAAAGAGATTTGAAACCAAGAGGTAAAACATGCACAGGTTTCAATGAAGAGAATTAGAATCTCTCCTCTCAATTATTTAAAGCACTTACCTACTAAAGCAGTCATGAAACGGTTCATCGAGAGAGGCTCCAAGTACATTGGTCCTTCATAGCCTGATTCCAATTCACTCCTCACATAATCCCTAAAAAACACAAACCCACAAACTATTATGATCCATCTGATTCAGACAAGAAGCAATTTATTCCTTCCACATATATGTAAGTTCAGTGTATGCCACAGCCAATTAACTAAATTGCAAAAAGCAATATTAACACTACTGTTCCAGCAGCCACTGATGGAAGGCTCTAACTGAGGCACGACTTAAGCGAGAGCAGAATTATCTGTAATTAGACTCACCGGCAGAGCTGTAAAAATCCTTTGGGACATCTAAGCTGTTCTTCAGAGCGTGGCCTCAAACTGCTTATTGACAAAGCCTCTTAAGCACCATTCCATTTTTAAGTATCTTTATTAAGTGTTTTTCTTCCTAACAATAATTTCTTTTCCCACCAGCAACATGTGAAAAAAAAATTTGAGAGCTTGACAGAGAGATCTTCCAATGTAATGCTTATAGTAATTTGCACTTAAGAAGTTCTTTGCATTCAATTAAAAAATAGGTATGAAGGAAAAGCAACAGTCATGGACTAGTAAGGAACAGAGTTGCTACATCACCTTTTTGCCCAACACGATTTAAAAGTTTAGTTCTATCCTGTCAGATACCCACAAACTGATACAACACTATTGACAGACACAGTAGGAGAGCCTGGAAATCCGTAATTCCCCTCAGAAAGGGTAGGCTGGGAGGGTGGGCTCTGGCAACCAAAGTGAAAGGTAAGAACCTGAGGACCCTGTGAAGTTTTCTGCTGTTGATGGTCATCCATTGGCTCTATCCTCGAGTAGGTTAATACATCAACAGAACTCAAATATGAACCTCACACTAAGAGCAGGCATTTCACACTTTCAGAAGCTGATCCTGGAACAGCACAGCAGGAATTCTGCAGTGGCTCCTTAATCCCCTGCCATCAGCCCTCAGGCAATACTCCTGACCTTCCACATCCAGATCCCAGACCCACGTTTCTGCCATGCCCTGCGACCCCTCCTGCTCCACTCCAGGGTGGCTGCAGCTCCACCTTCATTAGGACACCACCAGCGCTGCCCTCAGCAGCACAAAAACCCTGTGCTTGTTTCTGGCTGATCCTGTCCAGCCATTCACGTCTACCTGCATCGCATCCCGGGAACGCCAGACACGCACACTTCATCTGACCCCGCATGGAGCTCGCAGAGCCTGTTTGCTCGAGGGGCAATTCAGTTATTCTGTGTTTATTTTTATCAGTGAGGCAAGCCACGCTTGCTGGGAACAGATGCAGACAAAGCACAGCAAACAGGACCCGAAACCACAGCCAATACAAGAATCGCTCTTTTTATTTCAGTGCAGAAATAGATGCAACTTAGTGCTGCTGGGACCATTCACTTCTTCTCAGAAATGTGGAAATATACCCTGCTCCTAGGATTAGCTTGCTACCCCAAGCAAAGGTATTCACATTTTCACTTGCAAAAAATCTCTGGAATTCAAGACATAAATCTGAAAGTACTAAAACAAACACCTCAAAGCCTGTTCTTCATAGCTGACAACGCTGCCTACTCAGAGCAGCTTTTCAAGTGTCATAGTATACATGAGCTATGTTGAAATGGGTTCTTTAGACTGCAACCTTCAATTAAAAACACATTAGGACTTGAAAGGCACCTAAAACGACAATTGTAGAAAGAAATCTTCCCCTTGTTCTCCAGGTATAGCTAAGCACAAGTGCTTTTTTTCCACCTTCCAAAATCCATAAGGTTGTAATCCTTGGGGCATAGGAGGGTTTTTTTATTTATTTACATCATATGGACCAGCAGAAAGCACTTTCTGAAAGCATCAGCAACACAAACAAGATAATCCATCAGTTACAAAAGAGAGAAAAAAATAACAGCACTTGCAAGATGCTGAAGATGGCTTTTCGTCTTAGCAAAATCATACTTCATCCTCTAATTTTGGGTGAAAACACTAGCTATTTCTAAGATGCTGGAAGGAAAGCAGTGAAGACATGAAGTTTCTTCTATATTTTGTTAGGAAACAGGTTACAAAATCATCCAGGATACCGAGTGCAGCAAGATGACCTTACACAATTTATCTAAGAGACATGAACAAAGCTGCACTTACAGTTGCTTCTCCAACACCAGAACGTGCTTGGAGATGACCCAAATTTCTTCGAGCTACATTTCTTGCTGTTGTTATATTCAGTCATCTGCACAGAGGTCTACACTTGGCTGAATTCTCTAAGTAACTCTCAATTATAATTGAGTTTTAGGCCCACCAGCTTGGAGAAGCAATGTTTTAAGATCTCCTAAATTTTTTAAACAGTATTTGTATAGGATGTCTGAATGAGGAAAGTGAAAGCAATGATTCTCTTATTACCAGTACAAACACAAGGATCTTTTGGCACAGACACCAATCAGAAGATGCCTCGAACAGCTGCAGTGCCATACAAGATGCTGAAAAAAGCAAGTGCCTGCACTCAATTTTGATCAATTAAAGCTGTATTAATCTGCAGCTTTTACATTTGAGGATTGTTCACTTTACTGCAGCAATGTAAGAAAACAAGAATGCTAAAATCATTATTTACTAGTTAATGAAATGACTGAAACTACATTACTTTGGAAAATCAGGATTGAAGAAAAAAGCTTAGATCAGACTGCCTGCTGTTCATTCTGTACATGCATTCCCAGCCTCATTTAATCCAACTGCTGGCCTGTTAACAGGTACCCATAGACAGCCATGACTAAATTGCCCTACAAAGGTGAAGACATACAGAGCTTCACACATGATCATTTTTTTGTGACTGAAATATTAAAAAGTCTTCCATTACTAAAAATGCGCTTTATAATTGACTGACATAAGGCACAGTGGTTATCTGACCTAACTGACTCATATTGCTGACATTTAGTTTGGCTGATTAATCTCCACTGTCAACATCAAACACACTCTCTTAGGTTTCTAATGTCTACAGACAACCTTAAAATTAAGGGTATTTTAAGTTTATCCACAAGAAATAATTCAGTCTCCTGCTCCCTCCCTTCTCATTTTAAGCTCTGTGAGGCTCAACACACTTGGGATATAATCATAATAAAACTGCAAAACATGAAATAAGATAATGATGTAGACTCCAGTTTTAGCATTACAGTGTGTTTAATTGCATCACTTCTATTCTGCATAACTGCACCACTTATTTTCGCAAGTTGCTTTTTGCTGGAAGTGGGTAAAAGAAATGTGATCCTTTTAAGCAAGACATTTGTGCTACTACATATAAAATAAAACCAGTGTCCACCTTCTTTTCAGGAGCAGCAGGACTGTGGTAAATTAATTTAGTTTGCTGAATTCTTTTAAGCTGCATTCTTTTGTCTGAGTAGTTTTCCTAAGCACGAGTAGCTGAAGTTGCTGGAGTCTTCAGCCAGGAGCTGCACGCTCCCACCTAGGAAAGCTGAACTTAGCTTGAACTTCTGCTCAGTTACATGGGGGGAGGCCCTGAGACCTCTGGTTCACAGCAGAAGCTGCAACCCAGATAAAAGCAGCCAACACCCACCTGGAGACAGAGAAAGAATCCAGCAGGGAACAAGAAGACCCCAGACCACCCACCACTGGACCAAGGGGTGTGTGAAGAATGGTACATTGACTGTAAGTGTACAAAGGCTTAGGGATTTGTGTGTTCTGGGTCCTTGGCTGGAGGCACCCAGCTCAAGCTGTTCCTATTGCTGTGCCACTCCATTATTAAACTAATTTTTCTTGGAACTGGAAACTCTGCTGCAGGAAACCAGGGATCTCAGACCACTTTCACAACTTGTTGTCTCCCAGTATCCAAGTGTTGGCATTGGGTGAGTTCACCAGGTACCTCTGGAGCAGGAGGCACTGAAGGGTGAGTGTTAAAATTCCCCAAGCAGATTTGGAGAGAAGTCTAGCAGTGCATTTGAGTCCCTCTCAGTATCAGGGTGTGTTCAAGTCCCTCCCCCACTGCAGCTCACTTAGGGCTGCACAGCCTGATCAGTGTAAAGTGCACACAGAACGGGGATTCAAGTTCCCCGTGTAAAAATGGGGTTCGAGTCCCTCATAGCAATGGGAAATATAATCCTTTGGATACAAACTGCTGGCCAAATCTGAGACTGAGGTTGGATCCAGCTGCACCTACACTGCTCTTTGAACCTCATGATTCCACAGGAGGGTATCCCTGGCAGTCTTTTTTGCTGCTTTTTCTTTATTCTTTCTGGTAACATGGAACAAATTCAGCGTAGAAAAGGGGATGCCCTTGGCCAAGGTATTGCAAAATTGGGAAAAGATTTATGGTACAGCTCAATTATCTAAAAAGCACACAGTGGCCTTGTGCCAGGAGGAATGGCCATATATTACCAGGACAGCTGGTGGGGGCCCTGGGAAATTTGGCCACTACATGGAACTTTCAATCAATTAAGACTCACTTATTTACGACACCGCTTAGAGGATAAAAGCCCTGCACAAATGCATTACTGTTTCAGGAAAAGAAAATTGGATACACCAGTCTCATGTCAAATGAGGGGTGAGTAACCAGCCAGCTAATGAATGATGGCACTATGAGGAACTGATACTCTGAAGAGATGAAGTGGGACAGCTCACTCGCCACTCCTGGTGCTGTTAACCCAGATGACCACAGCTGCATGGCTAAGTACAAAATCAATGCGCAGTTCTGTGTGGTATGAAGCTAACAAGACTAAAGAGGAGCTAATTCCCATAGATTGTCAGGGGCTGGGTGACTAAACCTCTGTAAAACTCAAAGAAAGAGCTCTCGTTTTTTGTTGTGTATTGGATACAGTTCATGATCCAAGTTTAATAAAGAGAACCCACAAGACCAAAGTTGATTGCCCCAGTGCTACTTTTGTTTCACACTCAAGTCCAGCTGCTGTGTGTGGTTGGACATCTGGATTTCAAATACACAGAACTGATGTTAATGTGACCTGTGAAAAAAATTAACTTAATACCAACCACTGTCTTACTGCCCAGCACAATGAGCTTAGTTACCCCCCCTCCACCAGTAAGGGATGAGTTGATCCCACAAATTTCTGAAATCAGCACTGGCTTTTAGCTGCATACAAGCATGATTGTAGATACAATCTATGGTACTCACAACCAAAAGAGAAGGGGAAGGGTGTATCTTACACACAGAAATTTAGAAAAAATTTAAAAATTGGGATAATGTGACTGATTTTGAGAAAGAATTCCAGCTGTAGTGGTAACCAGCTGATTTCCCATATAACCCCAGAGTAAAAAGGCCACAGCTTTTGTCTCAACAATATGGACCACATCAGAATACACCACAGACCCAATCTCTGTGTTAGGACTGAATCATGATGGAAGTGCTCTCTATCCACTAGAGCTGAATATGGGCCCAACAAAACAGTATCAAATGGCAGAATGTCAATGTTGATGTGCCTGATGTAGGAGAACAGGGATTTATTTGCGAAAGTAAAACCATCAAAGCTCAACACATTTGTTTTGACACTGAACAAAACGTCTGTCACTTGAAATACATTCCAAAGAAACCCCTGAAACTGTACTTGCCTATGCTGGAAAAGGATGTGTTTGTGTAAGAGCTCTTTGTAATCTTATGTTTGTAAATAACATCACTGTAGGGACAAATAATCACTCAATTACTTCTAACTGTAGAAACACTGTGGGATGCAATTTTAATTATTCAGCTCCTATTATGTCCAATCAATGCTTACAGTCCAATTATACTTAAGCTAAAATTTACTACCTATCCCCATCAGAATGAATCCTGCACTGGTGAAGAAGCCACTAAAACCTGATGACCTGTATCAACTCCTGTAATGTGTCCAAAACAATGGACGAAAAATTCTAGTCACCATTCAGTGCAGAAGAGATGCATCATGTCATGGAAAGAGTGAAGAAGGAGGCACAACACTGATGGTGGAAAACTCTCTTTGGGTGGTCACCAACAGCAACAGGAATCCATATTCAGATGCTCCATCCCGTGGTGACCTTGTTTGCTCTGCTTACATTGTGCCTGTTGCTTGTAACAACATTGTATGTGAGACTAAGGGTTGTATTTAAAGACTTCATGCATTCCTTTCCTCTTATTGAAAAACTTCATGGGTTCTTCTGGACACCTTAGGAGGAATGCTTAATAAAAAAAGCAGGACTGTTGTAAATTAAGTTTAGTTAGCTGCGTCCTTTTAACTGTATTCTTTCGTCTGAGTGGCTTTGCTTAGCAAAAGTAGCTAAAGCTGCTGGAGAGTTAAGCCACGAGCTCCAAACTCTCACCAGGTCCAAGCTCCCACCTAGAAAAGTCAAACTTATCTTGAACTTCAGCTCAGTTACACGAAGGGGGGCCCTGAGACCAGTGTGAACTGGAAGATAAGGAAGCACCAACTCAGCAGAAGCTGCAACCCAGCCAGATAAAAGCAGCCAACACCCACCTGGAGAGGGAGAAAAATCCAACAGGGAACAAGAAGATCCCAGACCAAAACCTACCAATGGACCAAGAGATGTGTGCAAAGCACATGAAGAGTGGATGAGGGACGGGTGTATTGACTGTAAGGGTACAAAGGGATTTGTGTGCTTTGCTCCCTGGCTGGAGGCACCTGGCTCAAGCTGTTCCTATTGCTGTGCCACTCACTTATTAAACTAATTTTTCCTGAAATTGGAGACTGCTGCAGGAAACCCAAGGCAAAAAAAATTCATTAAATTGGATTTTGGGTTTTTAAAGCTGACTTCTCTTTTTTCCATAAACAGATGGTATGTTATTTCCACCCAAATTGCCAGGTTAGCATGTTACATACAAATGCAGCATCTTCTGGGATGCTCCAAGTATTCACAAATATTACCTAAACCATCTTTATACATTAAGGTAATTCTCAGTTCTGTAGGCAAGGAAACAAACATTTAAGAAATTAAGTGACTTGTCAAGGTCACATAAACCTGCAAGTCTGAACTCAGAGCTTAACTATAAAATTCAGATGATCTTATTCCCAGATTTGCAGATGAACTGCAAGCTATTTCTGGGGTGGAAAAAAAGCACTGAAAGCTGAAGTCTTTCAACAGCTCAGAATTTCCAGGACACTGCAGAGTCACAAGTGCCAGATGATTCTGGTCTTGTTCTATAATTTGCACTAACCAAACTGGCCTCAATATAAGACCTCTTCATCGGTCTTAAACAGCATCCCAACTGGTAGTGCATGCAAGCAAGTCCCTGGAAGTTTTCAGCTCTAAGCAGAATTACTAACAAAAAACACTGAAAAACAGTTTGCACATGTGACTACTGTATGCCTTGTTATGATCAGGCTGCTAAATAGAAACATCAGTTGGAACTGGATAGCTTTGGCAACAAGAGCAACAGCTCTGCCAACAGATATGTCTGTCACATTTTACTATTTTCAGTATGAAAACTAATGGGATTCAAAAATTCTTTTGTAAGGCTAATTCAAGTGTCACTCCCCACATACGATTCCCTGATTGTACAAAGGCTTCAGCTGAGAGCTCCTTGCACTGTGTTTCCTTCCAAACCAAATCAGCCTTATGTCTAGGGAATGGGTAAACTCACTCAGAAGTGTCAGCAGCTACATTTGCCTTGCAAAATACCTTGGGAATACTGCTGGACTATTTGAATCCGTGACATCTTTTAATTAAATATATTTTTTGTGCTAGTTGATGCAAGATTTAATTAAAGTCTTTATTAACTCACTCCAGGAGCACCAAATAGAGAAGGCTTAGTAGGAACACACATAACAGTCCAAGGAATAGGTACTAAATACGTTACAACGAAGCCTATGAAGTCTCAAACCTCACAAAGCACCAGAAGTCAGAATTCCTATTACATAGAAACACAAATAAGGTATTAAAAGCAATCACAGTCCTATCCCTTGATGTATCAACCAAATGCATAACATCTCCCTTTCTTCTAAAAAATTTAAAGACCTGGAGTGCCATAAACACATCCAGCTGTAAATGTTCTGGACCAAAGCCCTATGTCTGATGGGTATTTGTTACTAGCTTTATTATTTCAACACAAGTTCTTAAATAATGTTTAGGTTGCCTTTTCCAATAAATAAGCCTTTAACCCTGTAAGAAACACCCACAAACTCCATCTGTAACAACTCAGGACTCCCCTGAGGATGACAAATAAACCCTTTTTTCCTTCCTACCAAGGCAATAAGAGGCTGTAACTCCTCTCTTGTACACTCATCCTTTTCAGGAAATCACTAACTGCAGCTCTGACAGCCACAACAGTGACATGTCAAGTCATGACAAAACCCTCATTAACACTCCCCTGAACTGCAACATATCAAGAAAGACTTTGCAGCAAATGCTCTGGAACAACAATTTTGATGCGGAAGTAACAAAACTATCACTTCCATTAAATCAGTTGAAAGCACATTTTTAAATGTTTCCCATCAGCAGACACCAAAATAAGTCAGGCTCAAATCCATATTTTCAAAACTTCCCATGCAAAGCCTTTGAAGTGATGGCAGTGTCTTTGGTTCCAATCAAACATTGTGTCAGTATGAAAGTTTACACTGGCTTTCAACAGATTTAGCTGGGGCCAAACAAAGATGGTTGATTTTGTCTTGTTTGACTCAGAGTTCTCCAGCCTCTAGCTCTGCATTTTAGATCCAAAATACCTGACTCCACTGTCAATTTGTCTTTGTGTAATGTATTTTAAGAATAAATTCCACTACTACTTTGCTTTTACTGGATTCCAGATCCCTATTTGCTCTCTCACCCGAGGTGCCAGGAAACTAAAAGTAACATCCTGTCTGCTGTGTAAAACACCCCAGTGCTGAAAGCATTTTAGCTGAGCCACTGAGTAACTTCGATTACTGCATCAGAGGCCACATTTGGTCTTGTGGTAAGTGCTTTCTCTCCTTGGATTAGGGGACATTACACTCTCCAGACAAGCAGCTCCAAATTCCTGCTGTATTTTCAATGACTTAAAAGAACTACTTGACTGCATATTTAATTCTGTAAACTTTTCCAAAGATAAAGAACAGCAAGATATATTTAGGTGTCTGACATAGAAAAAAGACATTCACAAAACCACTTACAGAAGATATTAACAAAATAAAAGCTTTTTTTCTAATTCCCAAACCAAGCTAACAAAATTAATCCATTTATTCTTACCTGGAAATTTGGTGCCCAGCATAAAGCAGCAGTGCAGTCAAAAAGTACAGGTAAAGCTGAACCAGATGTTGCCTTGGTAAAGTTAGGAGCACAACACTTAAGATGTAACCTATAACAAAAAGCAGAAATTGATATTTAAAAAAATACTATCTAACACCAAATTAAAATAACACTTAGCATGTTCACAATTTAAGATGGAGACACACAGGCTGTACTCCATATTAGTCATATTAAAGCACACTCTGGCTATCAGGGTTGCATAAATCAAGGACAGGACCTGACACGGCCCAGGATTTGTAGATATTTATCCCAGCAGTTCCTGCACTTCTCATTAGCATTTAGTGAGGCTGTTGAAAATGACCCAATGCAGATCCAGCTTAACTCTTCAAGACCAGGGCCTGGCTGCTCAGCAGCCTCTCCAACAAGCTGAACACTGATCCTTATTTTCACTCAATACCCAAATAAAGCAGTACTTTGAAGTCCACTTCATAACTGGGTGGTACACGTCCATACTCCTCTTTTCCAGACAGGCTGCAGGTCAAAAACCCAGCACACGGTGCCCTTACTAATATTTATTTCCAGGCTCTCTCTCCATCACTGCAGTGCACTCGTGCTCTTTCTGAAGGTCAGCTCAAGTGCCTGGCACTGAAATTCATTTAGGAAAACAACCCAGCAACAGCTAACAACTCCCCTGAAGCTAAGAACAAAACGCTATAGAGGAACTTATCCTGACCCTCACAGCCACACCAGTCATGGATCATTTAAAGTTTCACACATCTATTCAGCAACAAGGCACAGTCTTTTTAGCTGAGTTAATTTATATTTTGAGATTTTTAAATACATTTAATAATGCAACTCTAGATCAAGCACTCATAAGCAGTGGCACAACCAGGTACTGTAGAACAGCTTGGGAACACAGCATGTTCCAATATTTGAAAAACACACTATTTCAGAGTCAGTACTTATGTAGAAGTATTTCATGGCTGCTTAATATCTGCCATGTTCAAAAAGCCACCTCTGTAAAATTCTACCAACAGTTTGGTCTTCAAAAAGGTATCTTGCAAGATACTTCTAGAAAAGGGACCAGACCCACAGGATGCCAAGCAGAGAGAGATCAATTCAGATAAGACAGATGATAGGATCAATGATAGACAGACAAAGACTATTTACTTACCTTTTTAAAATACCAGTATTTTATCAATATTTTATCAATCACTTATGTATTTAATGCTAAAGACAATGTTTCAATTATCTTTATGAAGTGGATGTGACAAGTTGCATATTTGTCTCAGGATGTGCTTTTTAGAAGGCCGAAATAATCGATAGTTTCTTTTATTAAAATCAAGCATCATGCAAGTCACTAATTCTGTACAGTATCACTTTGACCAGAGGGCTGGAGCACCCCTCCCAGGAGGGCAGGCTGGGGGAGTTGGTGGCTGTTCAGCCTGGAGAACAGAATCATTTTTATTTTGACCTTTTTTAAAGGGGCCTGAAACACAGCACTTCATCAGTTTCCTTCTAGCGACTGCTTTATACAGAGTAACTTGCTTCTACTTAACACAGCACATCAGATGTTCTACACCATCAGTTTTCTTCATGAACATCTGTATTTTATGGAATTCCTGTTCTCTGTTCACCACCTTCCTTCTACCAAGCACACAAATGACAAGAGCAGGAACTCAGCAGTCTCCATGAAGACATTTAACTACCCTGCACCACATCACAGCCTCATGAGGCAGCTCCAGAGCTCTCAAACCCTCTGCAGACATTCTTACACTTCATCTCTGCTGCATTCACCCCTTTCCTTGGATTCCTTTGTGAGGGACAATTCTCCCTGAGGAATAACCCGCAACCATTTATCATTCCAGCACGTGAGTCAAATCTCTCTAAACCCTCCCTTCTCTCTCTAAACCCTCCCTTCTCACTGTAGCCTGTGACTCACCTTCAGGTGGAGAACTAAATGGAGTTTATTATGCACTCTTCTATTCCTCTATTACTCTATAAATAGTCTTAGAATACCTGTTTACTGTATCTGTATTTAAGCTCTGTCATCTCTACTTTATTCTATCACAAGCAAGTCTGCTCCTTGGCCACGTGATGATGTACCTGAGCAACGGTAGGATCATTTCTATAAAAGTAACATATTTTAGAGGGCAGTAACTGCACTCTAACAAAGACGATGGAAGGATTTTAGATATCACTGAAGTTCATTCTTCTCTACACGATCACAACTTTAATCAAAATACTTAAGATCCTTCAGGATACAATGAAGGAGTGGGAAAAAAATTAAAGGCTAAATTAAAAGATGAAGAAAGTACTGTCACTGTGCCTCCTAACCAGCAGGCTTCCACACTGCACAGATGCTCAGAACTGTGCAGGGAAGCAGCACAAGACAGCCAAGGTTACTGCAGAAGCTTCAGCAATGAACTCCACTGCTCAGGAATTTGGGCTGGAATGTAAATGTTCACTTTGAAGCAGCCATTTGGTTTAATTGTTAGACTTTGAAGAGGGGGAGAGCAACAGACATTTAAAGTAGTTCCCATTCACTCTTATTTACAATTTCCTCTTGTGACTTGGTAAGAGGGAGATTTCAACACACTTCATACTGCAATATTTGCATTTTTGCTGCAGAGGCCCTATTCCCAAAGTGGTACCAACCTCATTTTTATCAACAAAGCCTCTGCCAAAAAAAAAAAAAAAAAAAAAAAAAAGCCAAATAATCCTTTACCAACCCATCTGATTGCAGGAAAAAAGGAAGATAAGCTCAAATTCAGACATACTTGCAATAATATTCTATTCCCTTTGTTCTCATGCAAACAAATGATGTAATTAGTGTATGGTGTAAATAAGATTCCACTTCAAAAAAAACCCAAAAAGGACCAGGAAATGAAATTTCTCACAGTAGCTTTCTCATCTAAATCATTACATTCTGTTTTCATTTGCACCTCCTCTGCCAGAAGAAAACACGATGCCGAGAACATATATCCCTTTGGAGAGAGTCCCCACACACACGGACTTAAGAGTTTGAGAAATAATCATCTTACTGGGTAACCTCTGAGCAGGAGTTAACAATAACTAACACTCACTTCCATCCAAATGGAGTTTTGGAGCTCTGTGTCAGCAGTGAGCACTCCCCTCCCTCGATTTAGGCCATGCTATTTTTGCTCTTGGGACTTGATGCATTGTCCCTTTTGACTCACCACGTACACTTCTGTATAAAGCAAGCAGCAGGCTCAGGGAAGGCCAATTCCTGCCCCAGTAAAGGAATGGTTCTAACACATGTTAAAAAACAAATAAACAAACAAAAAAGATAAAGAAAAGACAGAATAATCTTCCCTGAATACAGTCAAAGTGCCCTAGTGCCACAACACCAAGAAAGAGACTTGCACCTTTATGCTTGCAGCTGTAAGGAGCATTACAGAAGACACATTCTGCCAACCTTAAAAATACACAAATCCCCCACTCAGCTCCTATTCAGGAGCACAAGGAAGCAAAGAACTTCTACTGCCTCTCAGGCAAGATGGTGCAGATTTAGGCCCCACTGGAGAAAATAAACTGTGAAAATCATAGTAAGCAGAAAAGCGAAGTGAAACACTGCTGGACAAGAACACACGTATTAACCAGTTCATGACCTCATTTACAACCTGTTGATTCAGCTCGATGAAAACCTCTGGCTGTGCAATGCCCATTGTTCAGAGAGCAGCAGCTCACAGACTGCCTTTCAGCAATCTCTCCATTTGTGCACCACCAAGGTGTTCCCAGCCTCTCTCACCAGAATTACCTCTTTGCCGACTCAGGTGTCTGAGGTTTATTGACTGCACACAATGGAGGCTTCTGGAACATGATCAAAGTTGCAACTCATCCTCTTTATGGAGCACTTTAGTGCTCATTTGCATGATTACAGATCCCTTGTGTCCATTTCGTATTATTACTCACAGTTTCCTGCATGTTTAGTTTAAAAATGAGAACTCTGCACATCAAAGAGTTCATAACATTTCTTAACAAGGCCACACCAACTCTTGGAGTGGCAGAAAGTAAGAGCACAATTGCTTGGATTCTACCAGGAAATTAATTTAAGGGGCCCTACTTTTTCATTTTCCCATATCCTGTGAGGGTAAAGGGTCCGTGACTTGCAGAGCAACTTGCTGGGAAGCAGCAAGTCATGAGCCACAGACTCCATCCCAACGCCCAGCTCTCCTGCCTCAAAGAGGGATCAGAGCACTCTGAGTTAGTCACTGCACTTCAGCCAAATCCTTGACTGTCCTCGTTTCAGTTTATTCAGACAAATATCTGGCCACAACATGCAAGTACCAATAAAACAGAACACTTTTGAAAGCCTGCATTTGAGATGGCAGCAGTATTACAGAAACAACTGGCACCTTTATTTTCAGTGTGTCTAATTCTCAGGATAACCAATCACCAGACTGGTTACACTGCAATTTACAGAGATTTCATAATTGTCAAAGTCTAAATCATCTATCTCAAGAGTGGATGATTGTTAAAAAATATACTTTTATATACCTGCCCTCCAGAAAATGCTGGAGAATTAGTTCAAAACTCAGAAAGCACACACCTAAACATACTTGCACATAAGGAAATTGGTATTTATTCAGTCATCACACAGTACAACTGCAAACAGAGATCAGAAATCCTGTTATCAACATCTGCACATCTCGGTGAAAATAATGCCAACAAAACAATTTATTCATTACTGGGGTACTGCCATCAACAGCTGTTTCTTGAAATTTTAAATGTGTAACAGATTGGGCACTCTAAGTATAAATAATCCAAGAAACTGAGTTCTTCACGGAGATTTGCAGTATTGTCTGAACAAATAAAATGGACTTTTGATTCTAGTTCTGCCATATGATTCAGAGGCTCTTTCTAAATCATCAAGACAAGCTGCCATGCTGTCATGAGACTGGTACTCAAAATCAAAAATTCTAAGCACCTCCTTTCAAAAAGGCTGCTAGTGGTTCCTTTTTAAAAAAAAAAAAAAAAAGTAGTGATGTGGGTTTCCAAAAACAGATACCAGCTTTATACTGAAAAGTTACCTTAAAGTATCCATATGCTGAGAAAGCTGCTCAGTAAAAGCCTACAACACTTAGGGAGCAGTACAGGAATCTTCAGTCTTGAGTCAGAAAATGAAAAAAGGGTGTGCTGGATTTTGAGCATGGCACTCTCTCTACCTCCTCCTGCGTCCTACCAACTGCAGCATACACTGCATTTTATCCAAAAAGAGAATGAGAAGACGTAACAAGTAATTATTTTAAGAAATACAGACCAAGTCCATGTCATCAAATTGCACTTGATTAAAAATAGCTACAGTTTAAAATTAAATAGTAACACTCAGAAAATAGTTCTACTACCCATTTATCTAAGTGCTGCTGGCAGGAGAAAGACAGAAGACATGGGGCAGCAAAGCCAGAGATGCTGAATCTAAGCAGGACCTCATCTTTGTATGCATTAACTGCATTTACACATTTAAGTCATGCCTCTTCTCAGAATTTTAGGAAATTTGTTTCTGTAATGAACCAACTCATTTCTTCTCACACTGAAGCTTCACTTGGCACTTCTTACTGTGTTTGTACCAGTGTACAGCATCTTTCCTCTTAAAAGGCAACACAAAAAAAAAGAAATCTAAATAAAAGATCTTCTACGTAAAGCACAGGAGCTCAAAGAAAAGTGGGCAGACCAAAGCATGCAATCAGCAAACACACAAGGGCAGGAAGTCCAGCAGGTTTCTCCTCCCTCAAGCCCCCCTCATAAAAGCAGCATTCATAACAAGCAGCTCACACCTAGCAAGTGATGTGACCAGGAGATTAAAGTATTAACCACACAGTTCAACAAACTGTCATTACAAACAGGGCTGTGAAAGATGACACACCTTTCACCTATTCCAAATATTTAAATACTTTTTTTTCCCCTGAGAATTTCTTTTTATTTTTTTTAATGACAAAGAATACAGTTTAAGAAAGAAAACTACTCTATTTTTACTCTTGAGTAAGAAAACCCTGTATTTAGTGCAATTCTGTGCCTCATTCATGACAGTGACTTAAATTCCAAGCCTGACTCTGATTATAGGTTAAGCTCATGACTCTTCTCTTTCCATCTAGCTCAGAGTATTTACCAGTTAGCACAAACAGCACTGCTTTGCCCTTCTTCACAGGAGGAAATTACGTGGTTTCAACTGTTTTCCACCTTCTTCATCAAAAGAACACAAAAAGAAGTGTCTGTTTTCTTAGAGCTACTCTACAGTGCAGAAGAAAACAGAGAAGTCTGGCATTAAGTGCTAATCTACCCTACACAGAGGTTTCACCAATTCTAACCAGAAATTTCTCTCTGCTGTTTGCACTGCTCTGAGCATATTTAGTTAAAATGTCATGCAGGTGAACTTGTGGTTGAGTGGTTATCAGGACCGAATATTTCCCTCCAGCAGATAAGGGCTGTTTCATTGAAAGATATGAAAAGGAAAAGTTGTTTCAAAGAACAAATTGCATTTCAGAAGCTTTTATTATCCTCCCAGTACTGCTAACTGGAATGGGACTCACACTGGAACACACATCATTTCACTTGATACATTTAAACACAAAAGACACTCCTGGTAACCCCCAGTTCTGAGCAAATTTCCAACGCTGTCTCCTTTGTTCCAGGAAAAGGTTCATGATATAAAGATTGGTAGAGTTTATTAATTTTTAGGACTCTCTAATCAAATTGCTCCTTGAGCATCTGCCCGAGATAGATGCACCCAATTTCCTCAGCTGCTGGAAGCACTTATATAGCACTATATATAGCACTACAAGATACTGTTTATAGAAGAAATTCAGTGATTGTTTGATATTGCAAAGCTGCCACTGCATTTGCTGATAATGTTTCCTAACTGCAAATATGAACAGAGGACTTTTTTTCCTAACTAAAGCAGATTAGCATGTTGAAACACATCCACGGTGAACTGTTGTTTAAATTATATGCTGGCAGTTAATTTTCCCCAATGTACCTTTTCAAAGAAGTTTAATTCCCCAAACTGGTGGAAAAGTACGTTGTTTTCCTTACAAATCTGATTTATGTATTTTGATACATCATCTTAATTAATGTTATACTGTAAAGTGATGCAACTAAATCTATATAAAATGTCATGGAGGCATGTAAATTGATTTAGCCCAGTTTCACCCTGGCACAACTTCAAAAACCCCCAACATCCACGGAAATGAAGCACAGAAACTTTATTTGAAAAGTACTAGCAAACTTTTGTCGCTAAAAATTGTCTGAAAATCTTTTAAAACGAGGAACTTGTTTGACAATTTAGAAGCTCTTCTTGCTCAGCAACTACCAGTTGGAGAAATAAAAGTGCATACATTCAGTGTCATAAAAGCAAAAAGTAAAAGAACTGCTGAGTGATTGTGCACCAACACAAAAGCACCCCTTGTACAAGGACCACAAAGTCAGATTCCACTGGTTTAGTACCAAAATAGCATCCAGGTGGGAAATTCTTTGGTAACAATACCCACCCTCTCTGTAGCACTTTTTATTGGTGTATCCCAACACACTTCAGCAAAGACCAGATTATCAAATGCCTATAAAGAGGGGCTTTGTCACAGCTGGAAATTACCCACTGCCATCTTGAAAACCTACTGCATAACTGTTAGGTCTGCATTAGAACCTGATCTGACAAAGTTATTCTTAAAAGCTTTGTGTGTGCACCCAAATGCATGAGAAAGCCAGCTGTAGGTACAGACCACCACAGTCCTGTGTCACATTCACCAGCAGCAAACATGTCCTCTCCCACAGACAAAGGAAAAGGGAACTGTGACATCAATGTTTTGTACTGCAAGTACATTGTCATCCCAGCACAAGTACTGTGCAGCCGTAACAAAGAAAGCTGCACACATTTTTAATGCAGTAAATGATCTCCAGACAACAGACATTTAATACATTTTAAAAAGGGAAGCCTCATGCCAACACTTGGGCAGTCAGGATTAAAGTCAGGACATGCTCCTTCAAAAGCTCATAGTTTTCTAACTACTTAAGTAAAGTGTGTTTCCTTTAGCTGACTGCAGTGCGTCTTTATCTTCCAAAAGCATCTACAAGGAAGAAACACTACGGAGTGGGAAAATTATATGCTAGCCCTCTCTCTCCAAGGTAGGCAGTGCTCAGGCAGATGCTTGCCAGAGATCAACCTCAACAGCCTGAATCCAATCCCTAATTTACCCCATGTGCAGATGAATCACATTCTCACCTGGGGAGCAGGTCCCAGAACACCAATCCTTTCATCTCCTAAAAACAGACATCTAGCATTCCAGAGCCAGATTTGCAGGCCAAAGTTCACACCTCAGCTGCCTGAGCTGAGTTAGTAATTTTGTCCATTTGTCTTCAACACAAGGACTGGTTACCTGCTCAAATCCACTCACAGCACAGAGATGGTTCATAAGGGTGTGTGAACTGAAGAGCCAAATCTGTGCAGCAGTGGAAACTAAACTTCTGGTGCTGTGGTTAGTCCAAACCAGGCCACCACCTTCTCCCCAGTCTATTGTTTAATGCTAAGTTTCTATACTTCTTGTCTGCACCACATTTCTCAGCTGCTTCATCATCAGTCAGACACAGGCTAAAGTCACTGTGCTCTTCTTTCAGGACACCAATTGTGTTTCCAAACACCAGGTTTATTTTCGAAGGCTGAATAACAACAATCAGTAAAACCCCTGGGCAGGACTTCTTTGCTGTTAACATAAACCGCCCCTTAGGCAGAACTGTAATGAATGTATTATCATGTTATTCTTTGTAATCAATATATTAACATGCCATTACCAAATTCTTAACATTCTTTTAGCAAGCCAAAGGGTATTTAGTAGAGTAATGTTTTGTCTTGAAGAGATCTATACTTACCCACATAATGCATATTAAGGGCCAAGTACTTGTACTGGAAGAGAGGGTTGTTGTGCAGGCTACTTCTTTGGATCTGCTGGAAGAATGAGCTGACATCCCATCTGTACAAGACATCCAACAGCATGATGCTGGGGACCCGTAGGGCCACGTTTAATACTGCCTCCAACTTCTCCTTTGCAGCCATTCTCTTCCCTTTCTGTGAATTGGCAGCAGACTGCAAATAGCACAAGAGAGAGAAGAGTAATCAGATCAATCCCACTGTACAAACAGCCATTAGGCTTTGTGATCGTATGAATGGGGCTTCCTGTGTGGCCACAAACGACTGAATGAATCAACTGAGTTAAACTCAAATCCAGACAGGACAGCTTCTATTTGGGCTATATAAAGGTCAATTTGCTAGCAGTTTTTCCATGGTGACACTGTAAAACGGGGGGAGGGCAGGTTAATGACATGAAAATGTTCCAAGGGTGTGCACCGGTCTTATTTACACTCATTTAGCATCAGAGATCTCAACCGAAAGACCCCAGTGTAGTAGGTAATACATAAACATTTACATGATCCGCATTAGAATGCAAATACTCTGTAAGCTTTAGAAACCAAACACCAACAAAATTCAGATGCTACATCCATTTAGCTTAGCACTATTTCTATGCCTCTCAAATTAAATAATTACCAATTAACACAGTTCTTTAAATATTTTGGATTCACTTCCTCAAATTTATTGCAAATTGCAATAAATAATTTTCAAATATCTAAGCTTTAAAAAAATAATTTACAGCCTTCATTAACCTCTACAAATTTATCTATTTATGGAATTTGAGGGCTGTGTGTTTTGAAGATTAGGAACAAGAATGCAAATATTCTCCTCATTTCTATGTAATTCACCACAAGGCATCGTACAAACAAAAGACCATATCCTCACTCCTGAATACTAGAAGGTAATTTAATTTTGGAGTTTGCCATCAGGTAAGATGGATGATGCATAACAATGAAGGGCACTTTTTTTAAAAAACAGCTGGTCCTCAACAGCATCTCAAAAGTCACCAACAGAACCATTTTAAAGAGCAAAAGAATCAGTTTGACATCCTGTCAGCTAAGACTGACAGCTGTTCCTAAATAAAATGTGCTGGTTTTACCATTCACTACCTGCCCATCCCTTAAACATAATTCACTGCAGGCTGCATTAGAGAAGTGCAGCTGAAGATGGGGATGATCCAGCAAGTTTTTATCCACAAGAAGCCACTCAAAGTAAAATCACCTGCAGCACAATCAGCCCCCCGATGAGGTCAGATTTAAGTAAAGGCTCCCAATCCCAATTATTAGGAGGACAACTGAAAAGAACTGCACCCTGAACAAAGAAATGGAAAAACCCGCACTTGAACTGCACTTTATTTTAAAATTTAAAATTTTATTTTAAATTTTAAAAGAAAAACTTTGTTTTATGAAGTTTTACAGGACTTTATTCATATTGCCCTTGTGTAAGTTATGGAAGTTTTTGCAGCTGTGCAAGTTTTATACCTCAAGCCAACACGGAAGTCCAGCATGAAGTGAAACCACGCGAATATACATTAAGAAAAAAGAAACAACCCAAATAACCAAAAAAACCCAAGACCTCTCACTTGCACACAAGCCTTGTGTGAGGTTTTATTTGTGTTGCCATGGCCTAGATGACACTGCAAACTGTTCGTGTCACACCTTCAGCCACGCTCACACTTCTCAAGGCATGATGACATAAAATTAATTCAGCTCAAGAAGTCAAGGCAGATCAAAACTGAGATGTGGCTCAATAAACCACAGGTTGCAGGGCTGTTGCTTCCCATTTTCTAGCCCACAGTCTGATTTTTCAAGTTACGTAAATGCTGGCGCTTTTTACGGAGCTCTTGCAACAGCTCTACAAACCCCAAGGGGAGCACATCCTTCCCCTCGCGCAGGAAGCGCCTTCCAACCACATCGGGCACCCCACACAACACCAGCATTTCACAGAGCAGCCCAAAGCAAATTGAAAGGAAAATATTCTAAAATATTTAGAATGAACTACCGAAACTACCACCCAAGCAGCTACTACAGAATCGGAGCATTCAACAATTTTGTGTGAATAGTACACTGAGTTTAAAGGGATGGTATTGTACAAACACAAGCTGGGAGTTACACAGGTTGTATACAAAGAGTTACAAAAAATATCAGCTTAAATAATTCGTATCAAAATATTTTAAATGTCCCAGAATTTTCAAAAATCTATGGGTTTGTCAAGTTCATAAACTTAATTAAAACTCTGAAATTAGGCTGCCTCCTGGTTTTTCACTGGGTTCCTTTTCCAAGTAGATCAGGATGTAGGGATAGGGATGAGCAGGGACTGACAGGTTTTCATTCTGTCATAAAAATACCCACGTAAAGTGACTACAAGTGCCTGATACCAAATTACATTCTCAAAACTGTCAAACCTTTTTCAGTCATCAACAACAACCAAACATGTATGACAAGAAGGTAACTGTCACTTGAGCTTTCATTTTCCTTAATTACTCCAAAAACAGAATTCCGTGGACAACTTCTCTTAATATTGAAAGTTAACTTGGGGGTCAGCACATCCAAATTAAGCTGAAAAATTCTGCCTCCCAAACTCATGCACACATACTTGAGACATAGCAAACTACAAAGTGCAGCATTTAGATTATCTAAGAGAACAATTAAATTTCAAATGCTGCTAAAACAAAAGCAAAACAAACCTTGAAAACCACATCGTGTCACAACGGAAGTGCTGTGAGGAGCAGCCACTGCAACTCCACAGCATCTTCTGTTCCTGACTGACAAAAACACCCAATACTAATAAGAAACCTTTCAAAATTAACTCCACTAGAAATGCGGATGTGTTAAATAAAGCCTCAGTTGTAATGGCTGCCAAGTTCTGACAGAACGAAATAGAGGCAAGCAAAGTCCATTGCTCTAAGCTCATTATATTGTAAAGAGCTCTCACAATACATTATTTTGATTGGTGTAAAAACAAACAAAGAAATGACCACAACATTAAACCTCTAAAACCTTTAGATAAATGATGATGACAAGAGTTGCTGCATGCTCAGGCATTAGAAAAAAAAATAGGTCACTTGTTGTACAATGCCAAAAAATGGACTGGGGAGCCACTTGTTTGTGTTTCAAAATTTTTTTCCCATGATTCCAAACATCTCCCTGTTCCAAATTAGAGTAAAAAAATGAACAGTCTCAGGAAGACTGTCATGGTTTAACCCCAGCTGGGAGTCCATGTCACGCAGCCACTCACTCACCATCATCCCTCCCAGTAGGATGGAGAAGAAAACTGAAAAAAAGGTAAAAACCTGGGGTTGAAATAAGAACATTTTAATAAATAAAATAAAATAGAATACTGATAATGATAATAACTGTGGTGAAAGGCAGATAACAACAACAACAACAACAAAAAAAAACCACAAAAAGAGGGGACATAAAACCCAAGAGAAACCAGTGCCACAATCCAGTTGCTCACCACCCACTCACCGATGCCCATCCAGTCCCTGGGCAGCAATCAGTGTCTCCCAGCCAATCCCCCCTGTTTATGCACTGGCCATGAGGTTCTGTGGTAGGGAACATCCCTTTGCCCAGTTCCCCCAGCTCCTGGTGCACCTGCTCACTGTCAGAGCACAGCAAACTGAAAAGTCAGAGATTCAGAGTAAGCACTGCTTGGCACCAGCTAAACCATTGGTGTGCCATCGACATTATTCTCGTACTAAATCCACAACACAGCACTGCACCAGCTACTAAAATTAACTCAATTCCAGCAAAGGCAAGACCACGAACTTCAGATTTCACATCTTAAGCTGTAATTGGCCAAAACAACCTTTTAAAAAATTCCAGTTATAACTGATTGTTCATGGAACATGGATTGGTCATTTTTGTTTTATAACGATTCTATTTCAAAAATCCCTCCCTCATCTGGCACACCCATTTTGTCAAAAGTGTATTCTTGGTTAGCCCTAAAGAAAACAGAAGAGTTGGCAAAAATCAATTAAAAAAAAAAAGAGAGAAAAATACTCCTTCAAGTTTGTCCCAGCTCGTTCCATCAGCAGAACAGACCATCTTGAGTGTGATCACACAGCATGTACTCTCTAACAGATAATACACATTTCCCCTTCACAGAATTTTCTTTCTGAAGTTTTGTCACAACATAAAATTTTGCCATTTCAGCGGAAGCTGTGAATTTTGCCACTTAAACGAGTGTAACTGTTGCTTCTGCACCAACATAAATATAAATCCATCACATCAGAGGCAGAAAATATGCCCTGGTAAAGCAGTAGAAGAGGTCACAAAAATCTACATCCATTTATCCAAACAGGGACAAAAATTACATTAACAGAGAAGAGTTTGTACATTTAGGGAAGCATTAGTCATAAAGTTACTTAATAGTTACAGAAATAAACTGGAATATTTGCAAATTAAGTTATTCCAAGACTACTGCCACCAAAATTCACCACAGAAAGTAATTCCAGTCAAGATCAGAACCTTAAAATCAGACTTGATCCTGCATCATTCAGCCTCACATCTGTGAACAAGATGCTCATTCTGCTACAGCATCACAACCTAAAATACTTGGCAAGATTCACTAAAATCCAAAAGAGACAATTTCAACTTCTGTTTCTCACATCCATGAAGTTCTAGTTACTCTGGATACATCCATTAACAAGCAGATTCTCGTCTGTAGTTTAGTTTCCACATTTTTCAGTAATATATTCTGAAACTAAAAATATCACCAGGAAAACCTTTGTCTTCCGATGAGGTAAACTCTGCTAGACAGACTTAGAAGAGGAAAAAAATTTTTAAAAATAAACTCAAACAAAATACGAAATATACAACTCCTATCTGTAGCTATAGAAAAGTTCGGTGTCACAGTTCAACAACTAAAATTAGACCCATCAGCTGGGTTGTACCCACTCACTCCCTTCTTTATACCTGTCCTGGTCCGGGGAGCAAAAAGAATTTGAATTACAGAACAATCCCATTCTTCAAAGACTCCGATCTTTCTATCATCAGTCTGGGAGGGAGAGAACAAAGAGAAGCAAAGGGAAGGAACAGGACGAAAAGGTTTATCAAATATGCACTTAGAAAAGAACCTCCCTGTGTGATTCTGCAGGAAAAAAAAAACCAACAAAAACAAATCTGGAACTCAGAGTACGTGAGTCACCAATCCATCAAAAGGGCTCTTTCCCTTGCAGACAGTGGCAAAGAAAGGAAAAGACTGTCTTGCTGCCATACAATTTAAATTGGCTAACAAGGACAGCAATCAAAGATTTCTGCTGAGAAGGCCAGATCCAGTGAGATACCAAGAGCAGGAATAAAGCCCTGAACGCTGCAGACGTGCACAGCACAACTGCCACTGGCACCCAGTCACTGCTCCCAGTAACGCTCAGTGCTTCTAGATCACTGGAGTAGTTCAGAAATTTCAAATAATAACCAGAGAGTATTTAGCCTTCAATTTAAAGGTTTAGAGAGAGTCAGTCAGCAAACAGACAGCTCGATCTTGCTGTGCAAGCAGTTAACAAGAACAAACAACATTTTTTTTCTCCTTATTTTTTACCCCGTTTTTCCCATCTGGTCTAACAATATGGATTTCTGTACAGCTGCTGCAGTGGTGTACCCGGAGAACTGGTATTTCTACCTAGAAAACAGAGAAATTCCTACATTTCTACTCATCCAAGACTCATTCAGTTGTGAACAGTGGCACAGCTAAGGTTAACCATTCCAAACAAATACAGCACATATTTTGCAAAAGCAAATGTTACTGCAAAATAAATTAGGTCAAACTCTTCTCTGTTCACAGGGACTTCAGTGAACATGAATTCACATTAAAGGCGTATTAAAAATGGACAAAAGCAACTACGGAAGGTTAATTGCAGAGGATAAAAAAAAAATCCACATTTCCAACTTTCATTAATTCTATCAAGTTTTATATGAGGGGAAAGAAAGCCAATCCAAGAAATGAAGATACATATCACAGAGCTGTGAAGATGAAGTTTTCTTTAAAGATTTATTTCTCCAGTACATTTATACACTATGAACAGTTTCAGTCCATTCTCAATTATATAGCAAGTGCATTATATTACTTACAGGCAGCCTGTAAAACATCCTGTGGCTTTTATTTTTCATAATGAGCAGGTAAGACAAAGGAACCAAACTCAGGGACTAACACATGTTAACAAAGGTTAACAAATCCACCAGGTATGCAGCAAAATCCTTCCTTTTGTGGATTCCTACGGGATCCGCGCTCTGCCTGCGCACGATCAGTTCAAACCCAGTCACACTAAGAGGGGCTGCTTGGTTTTGAGATCGCAGCTTAGCTGGGCACTTGAAAGACAGTAAGCTAATTCATTAAAATTAAAATATAATTAATAATATCTTTAATTAAAATCTTCAGAAGAAAATCTAGATTGACTCAACGAACTAAACTGCGCCGAGGTCCTTTCTGGCTCCCCCGTTTCTCGCCAGTTCAAGGTTTGGTTTATTAACCAGTTATTCAGCACTTTTTTTTGCCGTCACAGCCGTGTTTGCAAGCCCACACCTACAAGCCTGCCTAACCACATTTGTATCAGCACATTCTGAGAAAATCTGGGCAGCAATCCCAAAGCGCCTCTGCAGAGGAGAGAATACCCAGAGGACCTGCACACCGAGCATTAATGAGAGCCCGAGATGATGCAGTGACATCCCACCCCAGAGAGCTGGATCACAGGAACGCCAGACACGCAGGCAAAGCTGCCGTGCCCCATCAACCTCACAAAAAACCCCCTGTGACCCAAATGTGTTACCAGGATGAAGCCGCACAACAGGATGAAATATATTTCATCCTCCACAGTTGCTCAGACAGTTTTTAGCCATTTCAAACACAGCCTATGTTTAGAACTGGCAATGCCAATAGCTAGTTACCAGACTGGTAAGAAGTTAAAATAGAAAATAAGAGTTTCAGGATTTCTCTAGGTCAGCACTGATAAAGTTTCCATCGCTGCTGCCTTATCTGTTTTCTGAATCATGTAAATAAAGCTCCAGGCCTGTGAAATAGGCAGCTCAGCTTCCTGCAGCACCAGACTCGCCTGACAGAAATATCAAGCGCATGGTGGAAATACCCAGAAAAGTTCCCTTTAAAACATGCTCAAACTCAAGATATGCAACCAAAGAATTCTTCCAGAAAAACTCCTCCAGATTAAGTACCCACTTCTGAGTGTTCCTCCCAAGTATGAGACTAATTACAGAGCAGCAGGGCCTCTCTGAAATGAGAGGAGATGCTGGAAGGGCAGGGAAACGGGCACAAATGCCTGAATCACACTGAAGGATTGGGCTTGAATATACACTTAAAAAGCAAACCGACGGTGAACTGTCCACTCTAACCACACCAAACACTGCCAGGTGTATTTGGAGCTAAAAATGGATTCAGAAGAGTAAATCACCATGGGTTCCAGAGGAGGGGAAGAGGAGCCATCTGCACTGTTTGAAGAGGAGGAAACCGACCCAAGTTTAGCAAGCAGCTCGGAGAAGGTTTGTGCGAGTGCAACACGAAAAACACCAAGCAGGCTCCCAGGGTTTTCCAGGACACACCCATTCGTTCAGAGCTCACTGGCATGATGCGCCGTTCTGCATCTGCACCAAGGGCTCCAGCTGCCGAACCGGACTGAGATACCGATCTCTTCCCACCCTCTCCCAAAGGAAGGAATTCCCCAGTATTTCTTCCAGCGAAGGTTGCTCGGTTCGTGTCTCCATGAGAATCAAGTGGCTCCAGCCTCAGCAGCCCCTGAAGACTGATTTAAACAAAGTGAGTCCTTGTTTTGGAGGAGCAGCAGTTTTGTATTGCTCTGTAAGATTTTTGATGATCCTTCCATGTAATGGTGGTCGCAAAGACAACCATTTCCTAATGAGTTTACCAATTAATTAAATACTCTAGTGATACTATGACTCAAAAACCAGAGCTGATTACCACAGTTATTAATGCTAACTAGAAACAAAAAAGACACAGTTTCTCATGCACAGGCCCCCTAGTATTTAAGATAACTGGCAAAAAAAAAAAAAACCAAGCTTACAGATAAACCGAAGTCACGGGTGCAATAACTTAGAGCACCCACCTAAACAAAAATTTTTTTTCGATATTTAAATCTATCTTCATTAACCTACAAGAGTGTTCAAAAAGTAATTAATAATTATTTCCTTCTTCTCCTCCCAAGTTTTATCTCTACGGACACAGTACAAACACAGGACAAACCCTAACTGAAATATATCTAAAAGTATCCAAGACTGAAACACAAGTTAACAGAAACTCTTGTATTAAAAACTGCATAAGAAATGAATACCACAACACCTACAGATTTAAAAAAAAAATATTCTGGATGAGATCACAAATGGCTAATATTTATGAGTCAAACATATTACACAAATTTCACTTTTCTTTGGTATCTTTTGCCCATAGTTTCTAATATTCTACTTCATTTGCTGATGCTTGCATGCATTACACACAAAAAAAATTTCACATTTTTTTCATTTTATTCCCCCAATCACATTATTTATGCACCAGGTCCCACACACACACCCCCAAAAAGGCAGCACAACCAGAAGGTAAGAATCCCTGTAAGAGCTCCATCTGCCACAAGTATACTTCGTACGCAGAACTACTCCCGAGCACAGAAGAAAAATGGAAATTCTCGTCACAAACCTTATTTTAAAAGGCTACAGAAGGTCTCACAAAACCGACTGACATGACATAAGCGGGGAAGATGGAAAGAGCCCTGTTCTCCACGCCACGGGCAGGCTGCTCCTTACATAAGCATGACCATATGCTCCAGGGCCCGTGTCCAGGAGAGGTGCCCGGCTCCGCTCCGCGCCTCAGCCGTGACGGCCCCGGGCCGGGGGATGCACAGCCGGCTGCGGGCACCGGAGGGCACGGCCCGACCTCAGGCAGGGCGGGCGGCACCGCAGCCCCGTGGCCAAGCCGGCGGCTCTGTCAGGGCTGCAGCAGCCCGCAGCTCATCCCCGGGGCCAGCACGGGCAGGCGCCGGGCGTGCGGACCGCGACCCCCGGCTACGCCACTCCCCGACAGGACACTTATTCCCCGCCCGGCGCAACTCCCGCGCTCACCGCCGGCGCCGCGGGCCGCCCCGCGCATCCTGCCCGGCCCCGCTGAACTCCAGTAACCCCGGCGGCTCCCGGCGCCGGCGGAGGAGGG